>CATNEM010000073.1:0-63259 GCA_950096795.1 Macrostomum cliftonense
ATATGGTAGCTCGTAAATAGATAGAATTGACGTGTCTTAATGAGTGAGGCCACGATGAAACAGCCTCAAATCAAGAGAGGGTAGAAATATTTTCTTTGGAAGACTCCAGGGCTTATTTTTCAAATGCTGTTTCACTGCTCAACCAGCACGAGCTTATTTTTTCTATCGACTTTACTTTAAAAATAGTACATTCAAATAATATTACTCTGGGATTGTTTAAAAAAATAAACCATATTTTACTCTGCCTTCATCGAGGGAAAGGGAGTTGTGTAAGTTTAACCAGCTCAATTACACTCTCATTCTAATGACTGCAGAGCTCTATTGCGTGGAGTACCGTCAACGTACAACGGGCACTTAGTTTCCATCCTGCTCATTCAAAGCGACTATCTGACCGTATTCGGCGGAGGGGATGTTCTCTCTGGGGGCTACAGAGCAATTGCCGAGTTCAATACCAGTCCAACACAGACAAGCACTGTTTGACGATTATAGTTTGCTTAAACGAGTCCAGTCAACAAAGACCTACCGAAGGGTGTTTGGTATAATGTCGATGGATTGCAGCTATCAAGAAGGCTTTTAATTGAAGGCGATGTAGCATTCTGTGTTGGTACGTTTTATTCTAGTTTTCTTTTTTTGTACTCGATAACAATAAACTAAGTGACTGAATGAAAGGCTCAAACACATGGAAGGACAAGGAAGAAGCGTTTACAGAACGCAGAGGAATAATCCAAAAATTGATGTATGAATTAATGCTACGAGCGAAAAAAATAGGCAGTGCTAGCTACTCGAGAATGCTCTAGACAGGAGCTCGGGTTAACAATTAGCTTTATGCTAAAAAATAGCGTCCTCAACAGCAAAATCCTTCTTTTCAATCTAAACTTCCTCGAGCGCTAATAGGCTGAATTCCAAGAGGCGACAGCAAGTCGGAATGATCACTATTATTAAAAATTGCGCCTGTGCATATAAAAAATGAAATGAATTTTTTTCTGAAAGTTATGTTCAAAAGAATGCTTTCTACTAAATTTCGGTAAAATCAAGCAAAAAAACAAAACTATTATACTGCATTTTAGCTATATTTAAATACGCAAACTGCACTCAAAAAATTTTTATTTCTCTAAAGTTAAAATTGCCACCAATTTTGCAGCAAAGCGATGCCCTCAGCCTCACAATGATTGGGACCTATTGGCTCGAGGCTTGAAAACTCTGGAAAATTCCCAAGCCCATCGTTATTTGGCTGACAAGGTGAGGTTATTGGGTTGATGCATGTAGATCAACCATTTTTTAGCTCGTACAAGCCACTTGGATCACCAGTAATTAGCAGTTCCAGGACAATCAGTAAGTCGAGACGGAAAAGAAACTTTTTACTTGCTAGCAGAGTTAGCCTGGAACAGTCACAACCGAAGATATAAATCAATGACGCATCGGTGTTGGCTGCGGTTTTGCACACTAGACTTGTAGCTAATTATACTTTTGAATTCACAGAAATGTCTAGACAGGAGAAAACAAAATTTATCGACTGCCAGGAAAAGTTTCTACGCACTAAAATACAAAGGTTAAGCTGGTTTTTCGGATTAGTATACCTTTCATGACAACTAAAATGAAAAAAAATTCTCCAGGTCTCACAAGTAACATTCGTTTATGCCTGCCGGACCGGCTATGAGTACCTGTCTGACGGGAAGCGGTTAACAGATTTCAGTCACAGCTGCGGCTACACCGCCGGCGCCAGACAAAAAATCGAATTTCCAACCTGCTTACCGAAATCCTGCAACTTCACCGAAATTTTACCGCCACCCGAAGCAGTGCCGACACTGCTGATGTCCAGCTATGCTTCACCACCAGGCGGGGAAGTGATTCAGGCCTTTCGAACACGTCAGGTCTCCTGGTTCCCTACAAGTCGAAGCTGCTGTTTAACTGCTCCGATTCAGGCCTGATTGGCTATATGCAGTGCGGCCCAGATGCTCAGTGGGACGCGAACGGTTTGAACTGCAGCTGTATTGACGT
The DNA here is from genome assembly GCA_950096795.1 of Macrostomum cliftonense. Classification (NCBI taxonomy): domain Eukaryota; kingdom Metazoa; phylum Platyhelminthes; family Macrostomidae; genus Macrostomum; species Macrostomum cliftonense. Next base: position 1,999 of record CATNEM010000073.1, read on the forward strand.
CAAGACTTCTCTGACATCCTGCTGCATACCGTTGTACCAAATGCAATTTTAACCAAGTCGATTGGTCCAGACTTTAACGAGACTAGATTTAACTATACTTATCAGTGCCAGGATAATCATTCCAGCCCTCAGCAAGCTGGCCTAACTTCAGCTTCGGGCAGCTGTCAGATAGACGCTGACTCACAGGAGAAAAAATGTTTCTGTGGATTGGCCATGTTGCCTGGCGGGTTCCAGCAGTTTAGCTGCGAACCGTCGCCGTGCACTGAGCCGCCACCGGAAGTTGCTAACTCTACCGTTACTGTGCTCTACTCTGCGGAGGCTGCGCCGTTGCAGACGCTTCCACACAATGCAACATTCCCTGTTGGTCAAAAGGCACGATACGTATGTAGCGTGGGATACAAGGCGCAAAAACTTGACAACGATACGATTGCGGGCTCTGAGCCGGACTTAACAGCAGTCTGCGAGGTCGGGAATCGCTGGTCAAGATCCAGTTTCGAGTGCCGCATCATCATCACCTGTCCAAAAGTGAAGCCCTACTCTACGGTGGAGCTACTTTCAAGTCGTGACCGAATACGACGCACGGAAATGTTGACTGGTGAAGAATCTATCAAAATGAGACCAAGGGAGGCTTATCAATACAAGACGCAGCTGAAATGGTTCTGTCATGGTGATTAATCTAGAAGCTCCCGGCGCATCAGATGTACAAGAATGCGGAGAAAACGGTGAATGGTCCTGGATAGGTGGTAGCAGGGTCATTCTTGTGCATTAGTAAGTATAAAAACTAATGAAGACCTAATTTTAATCCTTTTTTTCCTTTATCAAGTTTTGAAAAGTCTTATGAGTGTATTAAAAAAAGTGACATTAAATATTGCAGTAGACAAATAGGAACGTAATTTTCAACTTCTCATGCTCGTCATTCACACCTAAAGCGTACAATCCGCAGGATCCTGCAACAACTCAGTCCTGAGAAACTCCATAATGGGAAACAATGGTCATGCGCTGTTCCCAAAATCATCGACACAGTGGCTCTCTTACCCGTTCAGGTTTTTATTATCCCAACAACAAAGTCAGTTTGGTTTGCAACTGGACCAAAATTCTGCTACAGGGAATTCCAATGGATGCTAGCTTTGATAAAGATTATTGGACAGTGAATTGCGATAAGAATGACACTCACGCATTCTGGACGAGTGACTTTGCTGATGGCATGGATGGGATTGCAAACTTTGCCCTTCGCACAGCTGCCCCGTGCTCAGCAAACTATGTTGAGAATGCAACAGTAACGGGTATTGGGCAATCCGATGGATATAGTTTGTCACAGTCAGCTGCATCACTGGATACATCATACGTAGCCCAGCTGTGACGAACAAGAAAACCATCGCTTGTAACCTGACTTCTGGGCAGTGGAACGCAACGGCAAGATGCGAGGGGATCAAGTGCAACTGCCTTGCCTTTCTCGGAATCAGCTGCACAATTAATGGATCCTAACAGCGCCTTTCCAACTCGGCGAGACAGGCGAGATCGTGACGGTAAATTGGAACGCCAGCGATTTTCCAATCGACTTCGAAAAGTATACTACGCCTGCAAGATTTTGTCAGCGGCAAATTTAAGCAGCACGTGGAGGCGTTTCGAATGCCGAATTGGAGAAGACGGCCTTAACGGTACCTGGGTGGACTCCAGCCCAAAGAGATCACACACTCAAAAAAGTTGCTCCAGTAAGTTGATTTCAATGTATTGAAATAATGCCAAAATCCACTTAGTTCGTAAGCCTCACTTGAGAAAAACTGTCACTTTTTCAGGCTATTGCCCAGTATCAGAACTGCAAAATGCATTGGCTCAGGAGAATTTATTATTCAGTTCATCCATTATTAGCACCGGCTACATCGAGGATTCAGCCCTGGTCACTACCCAGTGCCCGGCGGGCAAACTACTTTGCGTGAGTCCAGGTCGCTACGCCTCCACAGGCTACGTGACATGCAGCGAAGGCAGCTGGCTAGCCGATGCAGGCCGAGTGAATGTTAGCAGCCAGCTGTGTCGCAAGCTGCCTTGCGAGTCCTTGACAAACCTAACGAACGTTGACATCTTCAATTCGACGTCGAATGAGCCACTTAGCAAGTCGAACCGTTACGAGTCCGGCACGCAGCTGGTCCTGCGGTGCCATCCCATGCACTACTTCGCCGGTCATCAACGACACAAAAATGACAGCAAATTGTCTAAACAACTCGGTTTGGAGTCACGACCATCTAATTGTCAGGCCCAGTTTGTGCCCAGGTCTTCCTCTGGCCAACCATTCTGCCGATCTTAGGACTGCGCGGTCTGGTTCCGTTTCTATCCCAAAAATCCCGAATTAGCTGAGCCGAATTCATTGTCCAGGCCAACCGCCAGCAACCCTGATTGGCTACGCCTGCCGTAGCAGCCTCAAGACGCATCCGGGGATCGATTTTGAGTCGACAACGGCAATTTTCAATTGCACAGATGCCAGTGGATCGGGTGTGGCCGCCTGGTCCAGTTCTCTCGCCAAAACTGGACAGATATCCGTTGCCCAGGTAAGCGTTACCATCACACATGACGAACATACAATGTGACTAGATATAACGCAATATATCACTGCAGTACTCATTCGATGGTTTTCGATCTACTACATGCATAGCTTCTTCCGTACGTCAATATCGAAGAATTATGACCCTTCACATTTATTAAAACATTTTCCTTCTTTACATATAATCTGAGCTGTTCCAGAATATCAGTAAAATAAGAACAGCGTCAATTTTGTTTCTCTAGCTGCAAGTCTTGCAATCAATACCAAGCATTTAATGTTCGTCCGAATGCAAATTTACTAAAGCTATAGCTAGTCCTCATAGCCGCTAGCGCATGCAATAAATATAGAATGCTATTTATATAACCCTACTCCAGAGCACTGTTCAAGCCAGCCGCTGACTGACGCATTCAGCAATGGGTCGGTGATCTTCCAGGCCGAGCGGTTTCAAGTGTCGGGCGTGTTGCTAGCAGGTAACGGATCTCTAGCTTCGGTCAGGTGGCGGCAGTTTGAGTTCCACTGCCGCTACTCGCATGTATGTCTACAGCGAGAGCCGAGTGAATGCTAGCCATGAGTTTTCTTCATCCGCAACAATGCAATGCCGCAACGGTACCTGGCAACTGGTGGACAACAACACGGATGTAGGTCAGAGTCAGAATAGCCGCATGCCCAGCTGCAGGGAGCTGCCGTGCGATGCGCTGACCAACTTGTCCATCGCTACACTCTGGATCAACAACGGGACGGAGCATTTGTCGAAACTCGACCGACAACCAATCGGTCAGCGAGTCGAACTGACTGCGCTGCCCGCAAGGCTATCGCTTTGCCAGACTAGCCACGGACGCAGCCGCGGCCCGTTTGCATCAGCGGGCCGGCCTGGAGCTTTGCCGATGACTGCCAGCCATGGAATGAGACAGCTAGCCAACGAGGTGGGTAATCATTTTTTAATAATCTTTACATTAGGGGGATTCGGGAAATTTTATTAGACGCCAGTTCGAGTACAGGGCCTACTCTACTTGAGACAACTGACTAGGCACTGCATGCAAACCAAGCCACAATAGCTACGGATTACTGATTCACAATCAACCTCTGGATGGCATCGATGGTAACGGTAAGCAAAGATATGAATTGGTATAGTAGTACGTTTTATGCATTTTAAGGAATTCTTTATGTAGCAACTTTTTAAGCTAACCCGCTGAGCTACTTAAGCGTGAAATTGTCAATTCAATGAAAGGTAAGTGAAGGTAAGAAGGCATGGCTGCTTGCTGCAAAGTGGCCAGTTTGTAATATTCCCACACCTTGCGATTCAAAAGAGTTTATTAAAGATTTGAAAATGCTGTTAACATTAAATTTTCACAAGAAAATTCGCTCAGGTGGCACAGGCCTATTAATATTCAATTTTATCGACTGCCAGAAGTATTTTGAATGCCAATTCATCGTGTCTTCAATCTAACAAGGAGACTGAAATCAACAAAGACGACTTCTTTGCCTTTGTTACAGTGCCAGCGCTCATTGAACTGAGCTTAATTTCCCCCTTTGTTCTATCACGCGCCTAATAAATGATGCTTTGACAGTAGCAACTTGCAATTTTTATTGCAGCGCGACTCAGCATTTACAACATGCACATTTGATTGTTTGTATTCAGTGACACTGGGACATTAAATTCGTGTTCTAATTTCTCTGGTAGTTCGACAAATAAAAGAAAAATAAACAAACGTCATTCATACGCGCTTAAGTTTACAGAGCAATGAATTCAAGAATCTGGGATAATCGTAAGGGAAGCTGGGAATCCTAATCCTTATCTGCTGAGGTGTCCACGAGCCTATATTATGACGCACTTTTACACCTAAAAGGGTAAACGATGTTACAATTATTAAACCCTCTGTCTGAAATCTCAATAAATAAAAACAAAGAACAAAATAAATTTGATAACAGCAAGGCTGGCATAGAAGCGCATAATTTATCAACTGAGTAATATACACAAGTTTCTTTTATATTTGCCATTTGGAATCGTTTTGCTCAAAACTAAAATATGCAATACACGACTCAAAAAGTATTAGTCTAAAAAAGGTAGTCTAGGCCAAGAAATTAACAAAACTACTGGTGCTTATTAATAAGTGAAGTTATATAAGGAGATTTCTGTCAATAAACATACGCGTAGAATTCACAAGTTTACAATGGTTGATTTAATTCACGGAATAGCTAAATTAGAAATCGGCGAACACAATTGTGACAATTTGGCACTGAATAAATGAAATGAAGCAGACTGGCCATTAGCCCAACCAACATTCGTAGATAAGTTTTGCTTGCTTAGTAAAATCTAGTTTAATTAGCGAATTGCCTGTCTTCAACCGGAAATCAGATGCTCGTCGTCCTCTTCAGACAGGCTGCCAACCTGTTGATAGCGTCGGCCATTGCTGTCTCCGACGTCTTCGCTGCCGCCGCCGCCGCCGCTTCGACAAACAAAGTCGCAGCCGTCAGCTAAAGAGTCGCCGAAGCGGCGCCACATCGTATAGTTGGGTATGGCCTCCAGGCCGCGCCTATTGAACAAAAGCGCTGGATAGCCCAGCCAACGAGCAGGTAGGCCATAAACAGGCTCAGCAGGACGATCAGCACAATGGCCAACGCTGGCAGGCCCGAATTGCCTTTGTCCAGGCTGCAGAGCCGGCTACGTTGGTCAAGGAAAAGGACAAGGAATGATAAAAATTATCATGGACAAGATAATACTTAAGTGAGTAGCATGTTTATCATGTTTGAAACCTAGCCAACCTGTGCAGCAATTCAAACAGCGAGTAGCAGCCAGCCCCGTTGCCAAGGACAACACGACCAATCTGACGAAACGTGCCACTGCGATCGGTGGCATCGCAGATTAGCATAGTGTGCGCTGACCAGCCTGCACTAGCCGAACAATTTTTATCCAACAGGTCCTCCTGACTGGCCTGACCGCCCATGTAGACCAGTTCGACCCAGCCGCGGCCAGGCGAGGCGTAAAATTGGCCCCAACGGCCGAGGCCTACGGCGCCAGCCGCCGGGGATTTGGCCAGTTTCACCACCCCGGCGCCTGGCGATTGGGAATCGGCGTCTGCGCAAAGACCAAATGCGTATTGGCCTGACGCGTCCTTCACCCTGCCAGGAGGTGACCCAGATATTTCAATATGTTAGACACACGTCATATCAATGCTAAAGTACAAATAGATTTGATAAAAGTAGACACAACACATTCTTGCCCAGCTGAAAAAATATTCACTTACTTTAGCCCAATCAGGTCCTTTAGAATGCCATTTTCCAAATTATTAAAGTACTTTTCACATGATTCAGCCATGGCATTGCTTGCAAAGCAGCTTGAAATAACAACCAAAAGCACCAGGTGCATTCTCTATACACTGAAATTTTATCAGGGCAATAGAATTAGCATTTTGAAAGCATTAAATACATTGATAGCTAGATATTATAGTCCATTGATAAGTTTAAGATAGATAGCAATATAATTTTTTTTGTAAAAGCAAAAGTTAACTTTTTTAAAGTACTATTGTAAAGCTATTGTTGATCTTTAATACTTATTATATTATGATGTACTATGACATAGGAATTCAATTTTTTAGATGCTAAGTTTAATATCATGGATACAAGAAATAGTAAAATATAGGCATTATACTAAGTTTGTTAGTTTTTAATTAGCTATAATTTCTTGGTTCAATAAAAAGTTGGTCTTAATAAGTGCTTTTATATATTTAATTAAAGTATCTAAACATTTTATAGGAAAAATAACTTAACAATTGGCTAATCCCCTATAATGATTTGTAAGAACTCAAAGTTTATCAATGAAAAAGTAACAATTTGCAGAATTAATTAATTTATTTAAACTTATGCTTAGAGCCTAGGAAAAAACAAGAAATAAACTATTTTATGACAAATTATATTTTATCTAGGCATACAGCATCAATGCAAAATATATAATTGAAAAATAATTAGCCTAGCAAGGCCTATGGATAGACCTAGCAATTCAAAAGTAGCAAAAAACAATAAATAAATTTTTACAAGAAAAGCCATGACCATGTTTTGAAAAAATAAAAATAGTAGATACAATTGAATAGGCTGAATGAATATGATATACTAAGTATTACTAGTTATTATTAGTCTAGCCAATATGACCAACATGCGAGAGTGCACCCTGGATGCACTGTACAGGTCCCTGCTACGCTATACCCTGGGTATGCACTACCTGGAGAGGCTACTGTCCAGAGACCTGATGGCCTGCGCTGGCATCCTATACCTAAGTGTCACCCTGCACTGGTGCTGCCAGATACTGCTAGGTCATTGCTGCAAAGTCATGGCTGCAGCGCCCAAATCTTGCTTGTGCTGGCTATCCTGTACTAGCCAATGGAGTGGAAGCAATGTGGCCAAGGATATACTGTTACCCTGACTGACTGTTTTTTGGCTGACCTTCAGGTGCTAGGACTCAGCCCCAGTCCATAGCTGCCTTTCCCTCCCATCTTTTCTGCAAGCACATATGCACAATGGCTTCTTAACCTTTTGCGTCTTTATATATATATATATATGCAATTATTATTATCAATATATAGATATATAGATACATAGCATATAGCCAATATGCCTACCAATTTATGATGGATAAAAATAAGAAGACTCTTTATTAAAAGTAGGGAGAATTCAAAAGTTGTGTTATATTCCTTAGCTATCTACCTTTGTATAAAAATGTTGGCTAATTTTTATATTTAATATAATAGCCTACTTTTACCACCTAATTTAAAGAAAACAAAAAAATCAAAATGATATAACTAAATTGCAGATCAATATGTTGCTTATTTGTTGCAAAGAATATGAGACAGTATATAATTTTTGCATATTTATTCTTTATAATGTAGTATTATTACTTTTCGTTTAAATAATTGACTATTCCTACTATATGCCTATTAGTAGTATATTGCATATTTTTGCTATTGAATAATATTAGTTAATAGCCAAAATAATACTATATTATTAAACTTTGTTTTAATCGCGAAATAATATTAGTTTATTATTAATTTTAACAAATTTTAAGTGACTATATATACAGGCGAAATTGCTAGCTAAAAAACTAGAACTCGTTGCCTTGTTGCAATAAAAGGAGTTATACTCAGAAACATTTGACTTATTGACAAGTCTTAATTATTTTAAGGAGCAAGACAGAGAGAGGAAACTGAAGTTCAAGGTTAAAAGGTATATGCAGATATCATTTGCAGATATCTTCTCAAATAAATATCATAGATATATTCTTAGATAAATAAATGAGTAATTTAGAGGCTATGACCCTCTGATCTACCGTAAGCCCTAATTAGACCACTCAGAATAGAAACGCTACCACACGCTACCATATATATATAATAAATAGTCAGTAGTATAATACAATAATATAGCATTTAGTTAAAAGGAATTAATAATTATAAATTTGTATACAAGATGCCCAGGGCAACTTTGGTAGGGTTGAAATAATTATTAAACAGCCTGACAACAAGTATTATATTATATTAAATATTAAATATTAATTTTAAATATTAAAAAAGATATATTTATTTAGCTAATTGATTTATAAAATATTTTTTGCCAAAAATAGTCTATTCTAGAAATAGAATATATTACTATATACACAATAGACAGAAGCTTGATCTACCAAGAATTAGGAAAAGCCAAAAAATCAACTGATATAAGAAAAAATTAAGAAAATAAAGAGGGGTTCCAAGAACAAGGAGAAATAGCTAAGGAAAACAAAGAAATTAAGGAGACTGTGGATACTCTGTCCAATTCATTATCTAATTAGGACCTACTGTGTAACTAATGCAATTGTATTAAAAATATGTATATATAGGCTTATATGTATATAAATAGATGCAAAAAATATATACTGTCTTAGATAAGTCAAATCATGTCATATGTCCTCTTTCCTCTTTTTTAAAACTGATGGACTAGGGACTAGTTTAGTTATTTTGAATTTAGCTAGTGTTGGTTTCAAAGACTGATAGCCACTTCGTCAAATATGTCATTCCCTCAAAAGAATTTGAGACATGGTCACTTCGTCCTATACTTTTGGACGGCACTACTGTATATCACTTCGTCACTCAAATGCAAATCCGAGCATTCCTAATCTAGTAATCTTCAGTCCCTTGGTCATACTATATAAAAGTATTTCAGGAAAAATAAGGCTAAGTAGTCGGCTACGACAAATCAAGTGCGCAAATCAAGTTAACACAGTTCTTCTTCTTGAATCTTGATGTAATGGTTTCGGACCGATTGATATTCAGATTGATATTCGAAATCCGAAAATTTTTCAAAAATAAACAAACCTCTATAGCTGAAACTTTATATTCTCCATAGAGCAATTGAGATGTGCTCTTGAGTCGCATTTCCAGTCAAACGGAAGTACAGGACCGGAGATAATCACCTGAAAGTGGTGCTCGCTATCTCCGATCCGTAGTGTATTTCCTATAGGGCTACATCGATATTCGCCGGAGAGCTACTTAAACTAAAGCTACAGAGCTGAAACTTTATATTCTCCATAGAGCAATCGAGATGTGCACTTGAGTCGCATTTCCAGTCAAACGGAAGTACAGGACCGGAGATAATCACCTGAAAGTGGTGCTCGCTATCTCCGATCCGTAGTGTATTTCCTATAGGGCTACATCGATATTCGCCGGAGAGCTACTTAAACTAAAGCTACAGAGCTGAAACTTTATATTCACCATAGAGCAATCGAGATGTGCACTTGAGTCGCATTTCCAGTCAAACGGAAGTACAGGACCGGAGATAATCACCTGAAAGTGGTGCTCGATATCTCCGATCCGTAGTGTATTTCCTAGGGCTACATCGATATTCGCCGGAGAGCTACTTAAACTAAAGCTACAGAGCTGAAACTTTATATTCACCATAGAGCAATCGAGATGTGCACTTGAGTCGAATTTCCAGTCAAACGGAAGTACAGGACCGGAGATAATCACCTGAAAGTGGTGCTCGCTATCTCCGTAGTGTATTCCCTAGGGCTATATTCGATATTTAGTACACACTGAATGAGTTTTGCTTTTGAAAGCTTAAAATGGGCTTTTTTACGGTTCAGGGAAAACTATGAGTGAGTATTTAACGTAAATAATTTTCGAGTAGAAAGCCGTCTTGGGCCGGTCTTTTCCGCTACTTCTACTTGATGGTAGTTACTTGATGGATGGTAGTCGATGGTGGAAAACCAGGAGCATCCGACTAGCGCGTCTATGGCCTGCTGCAGGTGCGGTAGCGGGTACGCGTCCTTGACTGTGCAGGCGTTCAGCTGCCGCCAGTCTGTGCACAGCCTGATGTCGCCGTTCTTCTTCCGCACAACCAGCAGGTTGCTGGCCCACGGGGAGGCGTACGGCTCAATGATTCCACTATCCAGCATCTGGCCGATCTTCTTGTCCATCTGGTCACGAACGGACAGTGGCAGCCTTCGCTGAACTTGCCTGTGCGGCCGCGCCCCCGGCTCCAGCTCAATCTGGTGCTGCAGCAGCTTTGTCGTGCCCAGGTCGTATTCGTTCTTGGCGAACAGGTCTTCATTGCGTTCCAGCAACTGTCGCAGCCGCTCCGCATCGGAGGCCGGCAGCTCCGAGTCGATGTTCCAGCCGAGGGCAGCTTCCGGCGCGTCACGCTCGCCACCGTTCTCCTCGGCCATCGCGCCTTCGAACGTCCTGACCGCCTTGTTCGCGTACAGCAGCACTGGTACCTCAGACAAGTTGCACATCCTCACCGGTATGCAGCCCTCTTTCGACACCGCCAGCACCCGAGCAGGCAGGATTGCCGTTGATGTCACGAAGTCCTCGGCTGGCTGGAACACGCCCTGCTCACCGCTGGCTGAACCTTGAGCCACACCAGCTTCTCACTGCGAGCTGGGAGCTCCGTATTCACCGCCACACGCGCCACCAGAACGCTCGGCACCAGGCGGCAGTTGGCTCGTGGCGCCTCGCTGCTGAAGACCACCGACGTGCCGTCAAATTTCACCATGCCCGACTTCAAGTCGATTGTCACCGACTGCGCCGTCTGGCTGATAAAATCCATGCCGAGGATCAAACTGGGCTGAATGCCGTCCACTACGATGAACGAATGTCGCGCGCGGATGTCCTCGCCAATCGACACTTTAGCAACCGTCAGCCCCAGGCAGCGCAGCCTTGAGCCGTCAACCGATGTTGGCAAGGCGGCTAAGTCGGTCGAGACGACTTTACAGGCGAGTCTGTCAAACAATGACCTGTCCATCAGCGACACTTGAGCGCCCGTGTCGAGCAGAGCAGACACCGCCTTTTCTTCGAACTGCACCTGCACGAATATTGATGGCGCTGATCTACGGGCCCCTTCTGAGCGGGTCGGTGCTGGTCCCAGGCTGCCGACCCTCAGAAGTTTCCCTGCGGCTTGCCAGCAGGTGTTGGGCAGACCGCCGCGATGTGGCCCTTGCATGAGCACCGACTGCAGCGTCCTGCAGGCCCTGCAGATCCACCGGCCGATTTTGGGCACCGCCTCGCGAAGTGGCCAGGCTCGCCGCAGTTGAAGCACCTGGCGGGACCGTTCTGACATTTGTCCCTGCCCGGTGGTCCGGTCCTCACAATGGCCGCCAGTTGCTGCACCAGCTGGCTGATCCGTTTGTCGTCCATTGACACCGCCGCTGCTGAAGGTGCTGCCCGGTGATTCACCAGCTCGAGCCGAGCTGCTCGGTCGATCAGTTCACTCAGAGAACAAGCGTCCGCATCCTTCTCCTTTAGCAGCGCGTCCCTGATCGCTGGCTGTAGCTGCCGCATCAAACGAAACTTGACATCTCTTTCTCGAGCTTCCACAGAGTCGTCCGGCCGAGCGCGGAGATGCAGGAGCTTCAAATTGTAACATACATGTAGCTCCCTCAGCGACTCGCTCGGTTGTCTTTTGCGCTCCTCAAGCTCCTCCATCGCTCTGTAGCAACTCAGGCTGTTGCCAAAGTTCGTAATCAGCATCTTCTTGACCTCCTTGTAGCTGTCCTTCACCTTATCCGGCTGCTCCCACACGAATATCTGCGCTTCGCCCGTCAGAAGCAGCTTCAACTTTTTCGCCTTCTTCTGGTCGTCCCAGTCGCAGTCATCGGCGAAATCTTCAAAACTGCTGAGCCACATTCTCACGTCTGAGTTGCCGCTGAACTTTGGGGGCTTTCAGCTTTCAAAATTCAAATTGTTCCATTTCTTATACCTTATACCGATAATTAACTAACTGAGCTCTAGTTGTCCTTGTTTGCGCTCAAATGATAAAGCCTTGAGGATTCTTAAGCACAAAAAATATAATAAATTAGTACCGTTTATAAACGGTCCTGTACATCCGTTTGACTGGAAATTTGACTCAAGTGTACATCTCGATTGCTCTATGTAGAATATAAAGTTTCAGCTCTGTAGCTTTAGTTTAAGTAGCACTCCGGCGAATATCGATGTAGCCCTAGGAAATACACTACGGATCGGAGATAGCGAGCACCACTTTCAGGTGATTATCTCCGGTCCTGTACTTCCGTTTGACTGGAAATTCGACTCAAGTGCACATCTCGATTGCTCTATGGTGAATATAAAGTTTCAGCTCTGTAGCTTTAGTTTAAGTAGCTCTCCGGCGAATATCGATGTAGCCCTAGGAAATACACTACGGATCGGAGATAGCGAGCACCACTTTCAGGTGATTATCTCCGGTCCTGTACTTCCGTTTGACTGGAAATGCGACTCAAGTGCACATCTCGATTGCTCTATGGAGAATATAAAGTTTCAGCTATAGAGGTTTGTTTTTTTTGAAAATTTTCGGATTTCGAATATCAATCTGAATATCAATCGGGAAACCATTACATTGAATCTTGGAGTTGGGGATTTTCTGAGAAGTCGAAAATCAAATGAGCTGCCGAATATTACAAAGACCGAGTCTCCGATATTTTTTCCTAACTTCTGACTATAACAAAGTTTCTACTGTGGAACTATGTATGGCAGAATCCGCGATTTCTTGCTAGACAGAGGTACTACAGAGTAACTCTGCCAAACTACAGGGTTACTCACAAAGCCGGAATAAATGAGACAACAGCTTATTACACAAACATTTATGGACATGATTGCCAATCAGAAATTTCTGTCTGAGTATATGGTCACTTCGCCATCAACATGTGGAAGGACCGTCTTGCTTTGGTCACATCGTCATCTGCCCATTAACTCCACCCCTCCACCTTGGTTAGTTCGTCATCCGATTTGACGAAACGGTATTTGACAAAGTAACCAGCACCCCCAAATACATTTTGCTTAATCATAGTGCTAAGCTTGAATTTTAATTTAAGCCTAAGTTAGGCCTTGGTCTCAAAGTATTGGGAAAAGCTTCAAAAGCATAATATTGGTTGAATGATCAATTAGTCCTATTATCGACTAGGGCCTAGACCTAGCTAGCCTATACTTCATAGATCAGCGAAACTTGATCAGATTTTTTTAGCAGATGAGGGCGGAGGCTTAAAAAATTATTGCCGTAGGGTTATGCACTGGTCGGGGAAATTGATCAGCGCTTGAAATTTCCTAGAATTTCAATGCCGAATTAACAAATTTTGCGCCAAATATTTACTGAAGTCCTGAACTCTTGCTGCCGGGTCCTTAAAGTCCGGGGGAGGGTACGTGGCTTAGCCAGTAGCGCTGCCCCCACCGCTAAATTAACTATTAGCTATCAGAGAAGAAACTATTAGCTTTATCTAGCTTGAGTTACATTAAAAATAATCCCTTGTTGAGTAGTGGACCTTCGAATTCGAAGTCTCTCGGAGATCATAATATGGTCTCTTAGAACTCCACTCAAAGACTGTTTTTAACAAGTATAAAAAGGGTGCAAATCAAGGCACTTAAAAAGGGAACCGTTGGCCCAGAGCAGTAAAACTTTATTGACTGATTAATGTCAAACTCTAATTGAACGGAGAAGTCTTGGGCAGTATAATACTTCTGAAGTACATGGGGCCTCGAGCATTAAGATGAGAGAAACCTACTTGGACGATAGGGCGCTAGACTCAAAGCCTCAGTAGGACTACGCTGGAGCTCTACTTAATGGACGGGATCTCCAGCGGCAGGACTCAGGCAGCGGGAATAATTCTGGCAACGGGACCCAGCCGGGGGGAGTTAGGCCTGCGGATGGAATCCCGAGGACGGAGCTGACCAGCCGGGGGAGAAACATTAAAAACAAAAAGTCACTCCCAGTGGTGGGAGTTTATCGTGCCACATACGGATAAGAAAAAGGATCTGAACGTTAAGCAGATGACCTGTGTGGACTCGAAGAATTGAAAGGAGCAAAATACCTTTACGGTTTGAGCTTTTTTGTCAAAACCTGTAGGGAAAAACATGTACGTGCAACTTGCGTAGACTACCCGTCTGCTCTGACTACCGCGGTTTTGTTTTGAATTTTTGCAGTTTGCTGCATATTTTTGTAATATATTGGCCGTATTGTAGCTAATTGGTCTAGTCACAATGAAATCAAGCTTTTCAGAAGGATACACGTCACATTTGTCACATTCGCAGCGATTGGTATCCGAAAATCATATCCACACATGCACGCAATTTTGAAGTATACCATGCATTTTATGCACCGTGGATCATAGATTTTGCCCGTTTATTCAAGCGAAACAAACATTTAATTTACACACCAAATCAACTGATAGTCATTTCTAACACTAATCGGCTCGGTTTGACCTATTGTGAGCAAAATGTATTCTTTCTTGATCGGAGTCTATTCTAGAGCAATCTATATCTAGAAGCAGATACAACAAGAAAAGCGACAGCGGTGCTGGGTCCTCCTCAAACCGACAGTAGGGCAACAGAGCTTGAACCGTTTGCAGTTCGACTGAATGTATTCATATGTCTCCGCGGTCCGGCAGCCGACGTCCGTGAGTATCGTGGTCGACTGCTTTCTGTTCAATACGAGCTAAGGCATGTCCTGCAGTTTGAGGTCGCGCCAGTCCGCCAGTTTGAGTGGGATCTTCTTTCAGGCAGTCATTGTGAGACTGACCTGCTCTACTACACCGAGACTTGGACGCTGACAGAATCACTCGAATGAAACATAGCTCGTACATGTAGTGTACGCTTGTCTACGGGGCAGGTCTTATTTTAACATCTTTGCTAAGCGGTACTCTGTTGACACTATGGCTGACTAGTACGAGCGTAACTATAGCCCTTGCCACAAATAATGGGAGCATTGAATATTGTTGACAGTTTTTCAGCTAGCTAGGGGCGGGGAAGAGGGCCGCGGCTCCTCGGCTCGCTATTTTTGGCGCCCCCCGCCTAGAAGTCTTGGCAGCTCCCATCCGAAATCCTGGCTACGCCTCTACGCTTGATATACAAAGGAAAACAGCGCTAACTTAACTCACTGCTGTCTAGCCATTGAGAGCGTGATCCCAAGTAAATTTTACAGTGAATCTTTTCGTTTACTTTAGGTAGAAGTACTTAAAGTAACTTCTATTTGTCCTAATTACACAATGTCAACGCAACTGTCGGTAAGAAAACATCGAAAGCCTTGAAAAAAAACACAATTTTCAATGCTGAAACATTGATAGGTCTTCTAAGATAGGCTCTTTAAAATAAAAGTGCATTTTATTTAAAAAGACTCATCCGCTGTTGGTCATTTTCTGTTAAAAATGATGTTAAGCTTCGGGATATAAAAATTATTAGTTATACGTACCGGTACATGTGCGTGAAGAAATTTTAATCATGGATAGTTTTTTATTTAAATTTTAGCGGAAAAAGGTTTTTAAGCAATAAAAATACGTTTGTGTGCACTGATTTCCTGTCAATGGGATTTCAGAAAGCATAGATTTACGTTTGTTAATCAATAAAAGTCTCATCATTTTCTGAAATACTATGTGCAAGATCATTGGTTACAAAGTTTTTCTCCTTGCATAATTTTCGTGAAGCAGCGCGAACAGAAATAATAATCTGATAGATAAAATAGACTTGCGCTATTAATAAAAAATGGGACATTACTTAAAGCATAATATTATTACTATGCATATAACTTAGATAGCTAGATATATTTAGACATTTTAGACAAAAAAACAAAAAAACAAAAACATTGTCGAAAGAAAAAATATTAAACATAGCTTTACGAGCGTACAGGCCTGCAATTTTTTTAGTAACCCGTCCTTAATTGATCCCCCTACTCATAGGAATTATAGTCAGGCGCACTTACCCAAATTTAATACCCAAATTTTTCTAGGTTTAGTTCTGACCAGTAAAGGTGTTTAGGAACTTCTTGTTAAGGCCGTTTTTTCATTGATTTTGATTTCCGACCTTTGATTTTGACAGTTTAACGGCGCCAGATGGCGCCAAGGAAGCACGTGACTGGGCCTTTTTTAGGTCGATACGTGTGACGGTTAGATCTGCTTTTGCCCTCATTGTTCATTGTTTTAATTTTGCTTTTTGCTAGTCATTTCTGGCAGTTGTGTTTTTTACCCATAAAATTACCGAGGGATTTATAATGATCTTTCCCTCTTTACTTTCTTCACCTCCCCTCTTTATGCTGATTATCGAATATATTTTCATAAGTTTCTAAGATGTCCTGTTGCGGAAAGTTCATAAATCAATCATAAATCGATCATAAATCATGCTTATTTGCGCTTTTTAATTATGCCACGTATTTTCGTTTGAGTCAGGTGATCAGTCGAATCCTATTGTCCGATCTGGCAAGAACCCTCTGCAAAAGCCTTCTCTGGCGCCTGCCTTTATCATGCGATCCAGTCCCCGCAGTGTGTAAGACTTCGAGATTAACAGCCAAATGACACTAGTCGTAGGCCTCAATTAGTTGGGAAATTGGTTTCCAAAAGGCAGCTTGGTGATGCAGTCCACACAAGTTGGTGGCGGCGGGTTGTCAGCTCTCTACCGTGTTTGTGTCATGCTCTCGTCTCCAATCAGAGGACATTGCCCCCTTGCCACATCACATTAACATCCCGTTACCTGAGCTTGACCTCGATATCGCAAATGGCTAGAGTATTAGGCTAGAGTATTAATTACAAAGCAAATTGACTCTCTGAGGCCATTTCGATAAAGCGGCCGAAAATCAACTCTGAACTCATGCATTCTGTCTGCATCGTGAGAGTTGGTACAGAAAAGAAATAGCTTAGGCTTAAAAATCTATTATTTGATAGGTTAATTTGATTTTAGCGGCAAATTTTCTAGATACGGTTAATAAAAAACAGACCTCCCGTCCCCCGTGAGCTGATGAATGTTGGTAAACGTTAAGGACTAACCCAGTACGTTGCTATTTCGAAATATAAAGTCTTACCAAAGTAATGATCTTAAAGTTATAGCTCGTATTGATAAAAATTGCTCGGATCTGTTTTTATATCAAGTAGAAAAATGTGTTTGAAAATCTTAAATTTGTCTTCATTCCTATATCATAGCTTCTTTAACTCTCGACTTTCGAAATTTCCACTGATGCGTCTCCTTGTTCAGCTCCTGTTGAGAAATGATGTCGTCATGAATGGTCACAATCAAACCTCACTGTTTTGCTTTTTGCTCCTAAAATTCATGAATATGGATTTGTCTACTTACGGGTAGATGCCTGCGGGTAGATGTGGGAGTTACCGGTGCTTGGTTCACCGGACACATCGCATCGGCTGCTTACATTTCGGGCAGTGCTGGCTCTGCCAGAGCTTATGGCATCGCTTTGTGTTTCATCGGCCACCTTTGGGTTTCGGGAACTCTTCTTCATCAGCAGAATGATGACCACGATAGCCGCAATCAGACAGATCCCTCCAACCGAAGCTCCGATGGCGATCGCGACAATGTTGTTAGCTCCGCTGTCTACGACCTGTACAACATTCTTTGTATCCAGAACCTTCAGGTAGTCCCAGGCCACCGTCAGGCTATTGTTGTTCAGACCTAGAAGTACCAGCTGTCTGTTGTTCATCAGCAGCACCAACAGCTGCATAGCGGAAGAAGCGCTAGTATTAGCTCCAGCTTGGCTGTTCACAGTGAAGCTGACCAGTACGCTGCCGTTTGCGAAGCGCATGTCAGTGATCTGCGACTCAGCTAGCCTTAGTTGACGAGCAAGCTGGCTAGTGAGGTGACCTCGCAAGCTACTCTCGCTAGTCACCACGCTCTCGTATGTCTCTGTGATCTTGATCTGCAGCGTCACAGCCGCAGTTTGTGTTTCCGACAGTGTTGGAACGGTCACTCGGGCCGCCAGAGTCGTTTCTGCTGTTGTGGTAGTCGGGCCCGCTGTACTCTCAGTGGTCGAAGGAGGATTTGTGGTTGACGGAGCAACTGTGGTTTCCGGCTGGAAGCCTGGAGGACCCTCGAAGACGCCAATAAAGGAGGAGATGTCGGTACATATGCAGGTCACATGCCAAGTTCCATTGCTCGTCTGGAACGGCGCACGTGTCGTGCAGTTATCCGGGGTCCAGTCGGCCCCACTCCAGCTTCGACAGATCAGGCTGATACTGCTGAGGTTGACTGAGCCGTTGATGCTTGTGGTGATGGCGACGCCATAACTGAGGCTTGACACGTTCTGGTTCGCACCGTTGCTTGGGTGGAAGATTCCCACGTAAGCCAGAGGACTGCGGCGTGTCGATATTGTTGGGGAAGCCACTTTCGCCTGTGGTGTGAGCAGGTCTTTGTCCAACAAGATGGTGCCAATACAGGCGCCGTCCTGGAAGCAGTCAGTCTGTCCACAGGACCAGTTATAGTAGCGCTGCTGCAGATCAGCGCCAAGGGACATCTGCTGGCGAACACGGAAGTCTGTCAGACACTCAGTGCTACCAGAGTCACAACCCATCTCCAGGTTAGTGGAGCCAATCGAGTTAAAGGAAGTTTTGTGCACACGAACAACAGCAATTTGTGATGCAGCCGATTGGGGAGGAGTGTTTGGATTCTGGTTGTTGCAGAAGGCTGGTACCGTGCCAAGGATTCTAGCCTGTAAGTCCGAAGCTGCAGACGAACTAAGCTCCGAGTGGTAGTTTCCAGACGCGATGTCAAGTACTGACTTTACCTCAGCGACTGTCATTTTGCTTGAAGTTCCACCCTGAGATCCGGACGTGTCCCGCTTGCGGCGCCTTCGCTTGCCTGTCACGCTACTCGAAAAGCTTGATGTAAAAGATTGTGAGTTGAAGGCGGTTAGGCACTTGCGGAGTGAGTCCAGCACGAGATTGGTCAGGTACTGACTGTTGGCTTGTGTTTTCCTTAGCAGTTTGCAGCTAAATGCGGCCCTTAAGCAGGACTTCGATGGGACACTAAAATTGTGCGAAACCAAAATGTTTCAGAATTAATGAACGAAACATAAATCTTGTACATAAAGACAATTAAGTACTCGACTAGATGTCTTAGACTGAAAGAGCAGCAGTGAAAATTATATAATACAACACACGTCAAAATTTGACAAAGGCCTTACTTTGTGTCCAAGATCAGAAGGTCATTAGTGGCTAGTCTCTGCACCACCTCCGATTGCTTGTTCTTTTCTTCAGTAGTTAGATCTGAGTTCGGCTCATTCAAAATCATCTCGCCTAGTGCTGGAGCGTCCACTAAAACGGAGAGGTTAAGGGTTAAATTTACTCGTAATTTTGTTTCTTAGCATTCTAGCGGGTCTTGTCTATCAGAAAATAAAAACATTAGAATCTCACAGCTTGAGGAGATGTTGTTCAAGTTGTTGAGAAAGCCATCGAGCTTGGCAATCGATAACTTCTCCGTTTGCACCTGTATCGTACGAGTGAAAGAGAACCAATCCGAGCCTGCACCATCTGAGTCCATTGCCGATGCTCTACAGACCCAGTTTCCTCCGGGAAGTCGCGTTTTGAGCAGCTGAGCGGGCGTTGGCTCACTTGTAACGCTAATGCACTGACTAGGTATGTCTTGTCGACAGCACATCGCGAGGTACTCGAAGGCCACGTCCGAATCATCGGTGATGTTCGGCCAGATTGTAAGCGTGAAGGAGGTGACCAGAGCGGTGCCTTCGGTTGGCGAAACAGTGAGCGCTCCTCCATTCGGCGGTGAGTTGATGCGGAAGTCGAACTGGGCCTGTGCTGTGCCGGAACTGGCGCTGGCGATCAGTAGGAGTCGGTAGGAAACCCCAGCAGCAAAAACGCAACTCGGTCCTGGCTTCAGAAACAAAGTGACAAAGCAGCGGCGATTTGGTCGGCACGTGTCGGCAAGCGGTGGTCCCACGGAGCACAGCTCAAGGGGAAGCAAACCAAAGCCAGTTTGTTGAGTTTCCAGCGTCCACTGAGTCTGTGTTAGCTCGCTGGCAATGACAACAGCGGTCACTACTACATCTGCATTGGGGTTGATCGGCCTGTTGCTCGGCTCGGTCTGGATGCGGACCGACGGAGGCGGTCGAGGCAG
The DNA here is from genome assembly GCA_950096795.1 of Macrostomum cliftonense. Taxonomy (NCBI): domain Eukaryota; kingdom Metazoa; phylum Platyhelminthes; family Macrostomidae; genus Macrostomum; species Macrostomum cliftonense. Next base: position 21,877 of record CATNEM010000073.1, read on the forward strand.
AATCTGCACATACTTTGTCTGAACTGACCTCCGCTGTCCACGCTGACAGCTGACAGTGAGATTCATCCAACCCGTAGGCAGCTCGTATACGCTGGGATCCGGCCAGGGTACCTGGATGATACTCGATGATGTTTGGATTCCGTCTGCACCAAAAAAGCTGAATGAAGAAAGCAGGGTCCCACTCTGAATGTTGCGCATGTAGATGGCCTCACCACTGCCAGCTTTAGTGAGGAAAAAGGTAAAAAATAGATTCTCGTTCGAGTAGTCCGGGTCGATTACGTACACCGAGTCTTGCAGAGACTCTGAGGCACCGAGATCAGAGCGGCCTCCGCGGAGGAACATCGGGACCAGAGGACGACTCATTGTCTCCAAAATCAAGAAACCGCATGCCACGTTTGTCCATGTCGGCAGAGACGCACAGACGCTCAGATTGTACGCCTGACCGCCCTGCAACACTCCAGGCTTTAGTCGGAAGAATCGTCCGATGATCGAATCGGTGTCAACACTCACTGCCCTGATGCCTCCGATGATCTTCCAGCTATACTGTAATTGTATGATGGAAGAACCAATATATCTTCAGTATCAAATTTGCTCTAATTGTCAACGTAACTTCGTGTAAATAAATAGAAACGCTGACTGAGGAAAGCAGTCTTCAGGCACGATGATTTGGAAAAAAAATTAATGCTAAAAACTGATAATTTTTCCGTAAAACTTACACTAAGACTGTCGATAGCCTTCGTGTAGCAGTAAGACGGGTACACATGTAGAACAGCGGTGTACCACTGATCAGGAGACACGTACTTTTTCTGTCCATAGACGTGGATGCTGAACGGCGTTCGCTCTACGAGTCGTCGGACTACGATACTTACGGGTTGTGACTGCGTGCCGCATTCGTTCTGTGCAGAGGCCGTGATGTTGTAGGACTCTCCAGGTGGAATCTAGCCAAGGACAGAAAATGGTTGTAATGCTCTACATCGTTTGTACCTATCTAACAGCTGTGTTACAGTAAAATCCACGGATTATTTTTGGATATGGTCGTAAGATTATTTACTCAAGGTCACGCTTCTTACATCAGTTCCTCTGTAGAACGTGAAGTCCGAGTTAAACTTTGACCTGAATCCGGCCAGTTGGGTTGGCTCGCATGTCGACCCGGCAGCACACTGAATTTCCCAAGTGATTTGCTGCACCATCGAGTTTCGGACGGTGGCGTACAGACGGAATTCGTCGCAGAAGCCTACAGTGGCAACCCGATTTTCATCTGTCCACAATCCCGCCAGACTGATCACGGGCGGTTCCCGACTTGGTCGAGTTACAATAGCGTTGCTGACGCTGGAACTCGTGGCCAGATCAAAGTTGCTGCCCTCCACGTAAACAATATCTGTATTGAGGCTTATTCTTGAGCCTGAGCAGAACGTGGCGCCTCTGCCTTTTCGCACGATCAGCGAGTTGGCCACTGCATAGCATTTCGGATTGGTTCCCATCCGTGACAGTGTTGAGGCGTCAAGGATGGCTGAGCAAGTAGTCTGCCGAAGCTGGATGTTAGTATCAAACACCAGCTGCAGGTAATATCCACTCGTGTGCTCAACTAAAGAGCGTAGCACGGGACCCACACTCGAGCGGATGGTGAGCAGAAGAGAGTTTTGCCTATTGAAAAGTAAAGGGGATGGAAAACGTGAGCAAAAGCCAGCGAAGCCAAAAAAATTTAAGCCAACTCTCTATCATATTATTGTTCGATTTCTCACCTGAACACAGCATATGCATGGTAGCTGAGTTTCTGTGGCTTGCAGATCATGATGCTAACCCTCCACTGCAGTGGCTTTCTGACTTGTTCCAAGGCGGATATATTGCAGGTAACGCTGGTCTCGCTTTCAAAGGCGGCAGGCACCGTCAGAAAACCAGTGCGCGGATCGCAACGGGTGTGGCGACTAAGACTGTCGCAGTAAAAAAGACAGGCCAGATCAGAGCTCTTCGCGAATTCTTGTCCTCGCACTGACAATGAGTGGCCGAAGCTTTCTAGCGATAGAACGCTGCCGGTACCGAAATTCGATAAGCTAGGGGGTCCGAAAACCGACAGATTCCCACCAGAAACATCTTCGTTCACTGTCTCTCCAGTGTTCGTGATGTACTTTACCTGCAGTCTGAACTGGCCTAAGGCAAGACCCGCTGGTACCCAGAAACTGAACAGGCCAGCTGACACATCGATTGACTTTGGCTGCAGCTCTCGGTAGAAAGTCTAAAGATGTAGTTTACAGAATGACTTTCTGAGGTTCAGATAAGAGTTTAAACATTTTTGCTCCTACGCAGTGTCTTATTTTGCATCTTGCACATTAAAATACAAAAATATTTAGTTTATATGTACGTTGTAGCCTAGAGACACCGAAATCTCACCCTGTCAGTCACTCTCAGTAGACGAAGAGTGATAGATCTGATTGTGACGCTGATGCTACTGCTGACTATCGTCAACTCCTGTTCAGAAGCGTACGACCCCACACAGACGTTTGGACTTGTAGCGAAGTGAATCCGACTGCAAACGTCTCTTCGAGGATCTCCGGGCTGTAGACACTGACCGCACTTGTCAAGAGTCTTTCGAAGTGACGCAGACGGCTCGATGACACCGTCGCAGCCGGTGATGCAGGAAGTGTCGTTGCTGCAGCCGCAAGGACCCACGCCGAAGTTAGCTGGTCTTCCAGTGTGGCCCTCGGTGCAAAAGCCACACTTGTTAATGCGTGCCGTGCTGTTAATCCTGCCGTCACACCATACGGAAAGAATGTACTGCTGAGCCGTTTCATATTGGCTGGCATTGTAGCACAGGCCAGGATTGGGAGAAACAAACGATCCGTTGCATCGACCCGAACAGTCCTTGCCATGCCGTTTGGCCTTGCCCGTTCTTCCTCCGACACAAAAGCCGCAATCGTTCCAGAAGGCCGTGCCATTCGCATCACGGTTACAGTCGATGCAGGAGCGACCATTTCCACCACATACGTTACACACATCATACATCAGACCAGACCATGGTCGGCCGTCACACCCGATTGTCACAGGCTGTACTACCACCCATCCAGCGGCTGCACTATTATTCACCACACTGCTAACAATAAGTGGGTTGATGTTGACCCGTTGCTCAGCAGCCAGCTTTACAGCAGCCGTAAAAACGAGACGAACAGGGCTCCGAGACCAGGAGGCCGGGGCAGTTGGTCGAAAGCGGATTGTTGCATTGGCCGGCAGAAAAACTGCAGTAACCGGCCCAGTCCCGTTAAAGTCATCTACCAGAAAGTCTGATAGCTGAGAATCTTGCACACTTGAAGAAGATATTGATGATATGCTCCCTCGACACTGTATCGTTGAGAATGCGTCTGCGGTTCTTCTCGAATCCCTGAAGCGTGTGAGCATGCGATACTGTTGGAACGCAGGCTTGTCCTCTGATACATTTAGAAGCTTCCAGTGCATTGAGCCCGGTAGAAGATACTCCAAAACTCCCGCCCCACTATCGCTAATGCTTTGCAAAACAAGCGCACCCAAACCGACGGTGCTATCGTCGCAGTAGAACATTGATACCATATCACCGACTCGAATCTGGGTTGTGGCTGTTTCACCATGCCGCTGAAGCATAAATCCTCGCTCTCGCTGCAGGCGCTGACTCGCGTACAAGTTTTCTCTGTCTGTAAGAACGCCGAGAGAGAAAAAGTCTTTGTTTACAACGGGAGGCTGCTCCGTGCGCAGCACGTTGATTGTGATCAAAACAGTCATGCCGAGCGCTGTTGAAGGAAGAATGGATGGAACCAGTGAGCCAGAGCTAGTGTAGCTAATAAGAGGAGGTAGTCCGCTCCACGCCTGGCATGCTAGAGCAAACGTCTTTGTAGCAGCGTTGCGATTCGGTTCGAATCGAATGTATGCCAGATGAGGACTCGATACCAGAAAGCCTCCACGGTACTCGATGATTCTACCTGACAACACTCCACTTCGGAAGCTCAGCTTTCCATAAATGTCTGGCCACACAGGGGGACTCACATAACGGCAGAATACACCATCCACAGTTGCTGACTCGGCATTTGTACGCTCGTTGCAGGCACTCCGCTCGGCGTGCAAGTCAACTGCATTATTGAGCTGCAGTCGGCACACACTGTTGCTAGGATAGCTAGTGGAATTAATCTTTACCACGGTGGAGAGCGCAACGTCCATCACGGACGTGTCCAAGACGTTCAGACTGGATCTAACAACCGTCACTGTAGGTGGCAAAGCTCTCTGCGGCAACAGCACAGTGGCCTTTAGGGTGCACTCCGATCCGTCCTCCAGAATCAGAGAGTAAGTTACATTTGCGGCCACATTTTGAGCACTGTTGACTATGAGCTGGAAGCAACTGTCTGGTTTAATCATCACTGAGCTGCCGCTGATGTTGACTCTGCGTTCTGTTAAAATAATAGCCTTTATGATTGAACAACCGGTATTGTTACACAAGCAGCTTAAAACCCACAAATGTCTCACTTCGTTGTCAGAACTGCAAAGTGTGAAGGCCGAAGGCAGGGCGCCGCAGTTGTTGTTTGTTAAGTTCGCACAAACACCCAGCGCAGGACAGAATTGCTACAAAACATGCGTTGAAATCAGACATGTTAGAAACAAATTAAAAAATATAAGAATCAATAAACTCACCTTGCCAACTTGGTTACAGCTGGCACCAAGATTTACTAGATACCCTACGCAGTCCGCTTTGCACATTAGAGTGCCGTTGGGTGGGCAGCCAATCTAATTGTGAAAAAAGGCATTGAGTTCGCCAACTGTTTAAAAAAGTCAATACATTTTGGATGTGCGCACCTGTTTCGGAACACGTTTAGACGTTTCTGTAGGTTTCACAGCAACTGTGGTTAGCATATCCAATTTTGATAACGTTTGTACTGTGGGACTTGGTAACCGTTCGTCCACTGTCGTTTCAGTATTAGTGTCATTTTGACACCGACCAAACGGAACGCACTTACTGACAGCAGCACAAAAAGTTTCATTCTAAAATTAAAGTTATCAGCGAAATATTTACTTTTTCCGCCTTAGAGAAGCAGTCAGCCTGCTGCTCCTTTGTGGAAAAAAGACTTGCTAATGATTGTGAAATGATTGCGCCTCCCACCCGCCTACTAGCACTGCCCGTTCCAGGTAAGCGCGCCAGTCAGTCAGAGAATATACTTATTCTGTAATTCTGGCTTCGAGGAGATACGAGTACAGGCTGCAAGTCTATTGCGCACAGTTAGCGAGGAAACGAGCAAGGAAAATTTTGGTAAGACCGGCCCTACCGACGCGTTCAATTAGAGAAGCTCTCACTCACCTCTTTACTGCAGTTTAAGGCCTGCCGGCAAGGATTTCCAATCGGTATGCAACTCTTGGTGGCCAGGCATGGCTCATAGCCATAGCTGCATAACAAAGTGTACCCAATCCGGAGAATTTCGTCTCCAAAGTAGCTATCGTCAGTGTCTGGTGTGCCAGGAGTCGGCAACAGTCCGTTCCATGATTTGCATACCAGATTAACACTGCCTGGCTGGCTGAGGTACACGTACATGTACGAGTTTTCAATGCTCATCAGTAAGAAGCCATTTTCGAACGGAGCCGTGCGAGTCCAGTAACTGTTGTACATATAGTAGCTATATGCGTAGAATGTGACGTGTTTGTACAGAGGCGGTGCCTCGATGTAGCAGTAGGCAGCCTTGATTGGCGCTTCTCGGCACAGCTTTCGCGCATAAGCGTTCGGTCCGGAGTCGCCGGGAAACTCGTTTAGACCGAGGCTGTCACACCAAGACGCGGCGGATGCGTTCGATTGATTATTAATGGCTGCGCGCAACAGATTAGCCGGGTAGACATAATCGCTAAAGCTACTGCTAGTGGTGTTTCGCTGCAACACTACCGTTGGAAAGGCAGACTGTGGTCGCGACTTTGGCGGCAGTAAAAATCCATAGGTGGGCTGACACTCTGCGACCACTTTTTCGGCGCTGTCGACAAATCGCATTACCAGCCTTACCCACGACAGAGTCGCATTGGAGCCAGTGTAGGCGGCCATTCCCAGCGCGTCTGCACTAACACAGCTGTTGTTGTCGAGCGATCTGTTGAGCTGAATCTGTTCACCGATGCGGCTCTTGTCGAGCTGGTAGGATCCAAACCTCATCACAGCCGGACCCACCTGTTGTAGGACGCTGAAGCGAACATTCAGATTGCCTGGCACGAAGCAGGAGTTGCTCGACGACACAGACGTGATAATGGTTCGGTTGTTGAGGCAAGATCTCTTTGCAATTGCTTCATCGCACTGCTGCTGACCAAGGCACATGTTGAATCCAGCATAGCAGCGAACCTGCCGACCAGCGTCGCTAGTATTCATGCGATTGACTGAAGTGTCGCAAAACTCGCTACCGTAGTCGCACGTTGAATAGGCCAGGTACTGCGTTCGATTGTAGCAATGTCCTTGCTTCGGACAGAAGTTCTACAAAATTGAATAGCGTTCTAGCTTTTAGCTGTGGCGTAGACTTGCTCAACTCACTTCATTAACAATCGTTAACAACTGCTAGCCTATCTGAAAGGTGGAGCCAGGAGCGCCGAAATTCAATAATCCAGTGTAAAACCACTCACCTGGCCGTTCTCTGCACACTGTTGCTCCTTCTGGGCCATTCTGTCCAAACAGGCGCTCACGTTCATGCAGGCGTCTGCCGCAGCGCAGTCGATTTCGCCCTAGTGAAAGCAGGTTTAATTGTAATTTATTATTTGCGCCTTAGAGAAGCAGTCAGCCTGCTGCTCCTTTGTGGAAAAAAGACTTGCTAATGATTGTGAAATGATTGCGCCTCCCACCCGCCTACTAGCACTGCCCGTTCCAGGTAAGCGCGCCAGTCAGTCAGAGAATATACTTATTCTGTAATTCTGGCTTCGAGGAGATACGAGTACAGGCTGCAAGTCTATTGCGCACAGTTAGCGAGGAAACGAGCAAGGAAAATTTTGGTAAGACCGGCCCTACCGACGCGTTCAATTAGAGAAGCTCTCACTCACCTCTTTACTGCAGTTTAAGGCCTGCCGGCAAGGATTTCCAATCGGTATGCAACTCTTGGTGGCCAGGCATGGCTCATAGCCATAGCTGCATAACAAAGTGTACCCAATCCGGAGAATTTCGTCTCCAAAGTAGCTATCGTCAGTGTCTGGTGTGCCAGGAGTCGGCAACAGTCCGTTCCATGATTTGCATACCAGATTAACACTGCCTGGCTGGCTGAGGTACACGTACATGTACGAGTTTTCAATGCTCATCAGTAAGAAGCCATTTTCGAACGGAGCCGTGCGAGTCCAGTAACTGTTGTACATATAGTAGCTATATGCGTAGAATGTGACGTGTTTGTACAGAGGCGGTGCCTCGATGTAGCAGTAGGCAGCCTTGATTGGCGCTTCTCGGCACAGCTTTCGCGCATAAGCGTTCGGTCCGGAGTCGCCGGGAAACTCGTTTAGACCGAGGCTGTCACACCAAGACGCGGCGGATGCGTTCGATTGATTATTAATGGCTGCGCGCAACAGATTAGCCGGGTAGACATAATCGCTAAAGCTACTGCTAGTGGTGTTTCGCTGCAACACTACCGTTGGAAAGGCAGACTGTGGTCGCGACTTTGGCGGCAGTAAAAATCCATAGGTGGGCTGACACTCTGCGACCACTTTTTCGGCGCTGTCGACAAATCGCATTACCAGCCTTACCCACGACAGAGTCGCATTGGAGCCAGTGTAGGCGGCCATTCCCAGCGCGTCTGCACTAACACAGCTGTTGTTGTCGAGCGATCTGTTGAGCTGAATCTGTTCACCGATGCGGCTCTTGTCGAGCTGGTAGGATCCAAACCTCATCACAGCCGGACCCACCTGTTGTAGGACGCTGAAGCGAACATTCAGATTGCCTGGCACGAAGCAGGAGTTGCTCGACGACACAGACGTGATAATGGTTCGGTTGTTGAGGCAAGATCTCTTTGCAATTGCTTCATCGCACTGCTGCTGACCAAGGCACATGTTGAATCCAGCATAGCAGCGAACCTGCCGACCAGCGTCGCTAGTATTCATGCGATTGACTGAAGTGTCGCAAAACTCGCTACCGTAGTCGCACGTTGAATAGGCCAGGTACTGCGTTCGATTGTAGCAATGTCCTTGCTTCGGACAGAAGTTCTACAAAATTGAATAGCGTTCTAGCTTTTAGCTGTGGCGTAGACTTGCTCAACTCACTTCATTAACAATCGTTAACAACTGCTAGCCTATCTGAAAGGTGGAGCCAGGAGCGCCGAAATTCAATAATCCAGTGTAAAACCACTCACCTGGCCGTTCTCTGCACACTGTTGCTCCTTCTGGGCCATTCTGTCCAAACAGGCGCTCACGTTCATGCAGGCGTCTGCCGCAGCGCAGTCGATTTCGCCCTAGTGAAAGCAGGTTTAATTGTAATTTATTATTTGCGCCTTAGAGAAGCAGTCAGCCTGCTGCTCCTTTGTGGAAAAAAGACTTGCTAATGATTGTGAAATGATTGCGCCTCCCACCCGCCTACTAGCACTGCCCGTTCCAGGTAAGCGCGCCAGTCAGTCAGAGAATATACTTATTCTGTAATTCTGGCTTCGAGGAGATACGAGTACAGGCTGCAAGTCTATTGCGCACAGTTAGCGAGGAAACGAGCAAGGAAAATTTTGGTAAGACCGGCCCTACCGACGCGTTCAATTAGAGAAGCTCTCACTCACCTCTTTACTGCAGTTTAAGGCCTGCCGGCAAGGATTTCCAATCGGTATGCAACTCTTGGTGGCCAGGCATGGCTCATAGCCATAGCTGCATAACAAAGTGTACCCAATCCGGAGAATTTCGTCTCCAAAGTAGCTATCGTCAGTGTCTGGTGTGCCAGGAGTCGGCAACAGTCCGTTCCATGATTTGCATACCAGATTAACACTGCCTGGCTGGCTGAGGTACACGTACATGTACGAGTTTTCAATGCTCATCAGTAAGAAGCCATTTTCGAACGGAGCCGTGCGAGTCCAGTAACTGTTGTACATATAGTAGCTATATGCGTAGAATGTGACGTGTTTGTACAGAGGCGGTGCCTCGATGTAGCAGTAGGCAGCCTTGATTGGCGCTTCTCGGCACAGCTTTCGCGCATAAGCGTTCGGTCCGGAGTCGCCGGGAAACTCGTTTAGACCGAGGCTGTCACACCAAGACGCGGCGGATGCGTTCGATTGATTATTAATGGCTGCGCGCAACAGATTAGCCGGGTAGACATAATCGCTAAAGCTACTGCTAGTGGTGTTTCGCTGCAACACTACCGTTGGAAAGGCAGACTGTGGTCGCGACTTTGGCGGCAGTAAAAATCCATAGGTGGGCTGACACTCTGCGACCACTTTTTCGGCGCTGTCGACAAATCGCATTACCAGCCTTACCCACGACAGAGTCGCATTGGAGCCAGTGTAGGCGGCCATTCCCAGCGCGTCTGCACTAACACAGCTGTTGTTGTCGAGCGATCTGTTGAGCTGAATCTGTTCACCGATGCGGCTCTTGTCGAGCTGGTAGGATCCAAACCTCATCACAGCCGGACCCACCTGTTGTAGGACGCTGAAGCGAACATTCAGATTGCCTGGCACGAAGCAGGAGTTGCTCGACGACACAGACGTGATAATGGTTCGGTTGTTGAGGCAAGATCTCTTTGCAATTGCTTCATCGCACTGCTGCTGACCAAGGCACATGTTGAATCCAGCATAGCAGCGAACCTGCCGACCAGCGTCGCTAGTATTCATGCGATTGACTGAAGTGTCGCAAAACTCGCTACCGTAGTCGCACGTTGAATAGGCCAGGTACTGCGTTCGATTGTAGCAATGTCCTTGCTTCGGACAGAAGTTCTACAAAATTGAATAGCGTTCTAGCTTTTAGCTGTGGCGTAGACTTGCTCAACTCACTTCATTAACAATCGTTAACAACTGCTAGCCTATCTGAAAGGTGGAGCCAGGAGCGCCGAAATTCAATAATCCAGTGTAAAACCACTCACCTGGCCGTTCTCTGCACACTGTTGCTCCTTCTGGGCCATTCTGTCCAAACAGGCGCTCACGTTCATGCAGGCGTCTGCCGCAGCGCAGTCGATTTCGCCCTAGTGAAAGCAGGTTTAATTGTAATTTATTATTTGCGCCTTAGAGAAGCAGTCAGCCTGCTGCTCCTTTGTGGAAAAAAGACTTGCTAATGATTGTGAAATGATTGCGCCTCCCACCCGCCTACTAGCACTGCCCGTTCCAGGTAAGCGCGCCAGTCAGTCAGAGAATATACTTATTCTGTAATTCTGGCTTCGAGGAGATACGAGTACAGGCTGCAAGTCTATTGCGCACAGTTAGCGAGGAAACGAGCAAGGAAAATTTTGGTAAGACCGGCCCTACCGACGCGTTCAATTAGAGAAGCTCTCACTCACCTCTTTACTGCAGTTTAAGGCCTGCCGGCAAGGATTTCCAATCGGTATGCAACTCTTGGTGGCCAGGCATGGCTCATAGCCATAGCTGCATAACAAAGTGTACCCAATCCGGAGAATTTCGTCTCCAAAGTAGCTATCGTCAGTGTCTGGTGTGCCAGGAGTCGGCAACAGTCCGTTCCATGATTTGCATACCAGATTAACACTGCCTGGCTGGCTGAGGTACACGTACATGTACGAGTTTTCAATGCTCATCAGTAAGAAGCCATTTTCGAACGGAGCCGTGCGAGTCCAGTAACTGTTGTACATATAGTAGCTATATGCGTAGAATGTGACGTGTTTGTACAGAGGCGGTGCCTCGATGTAGCAGTAGGCAGCCTTGATTGGCGCTTCTCGGCACAGCTTTCGCGCATAAGCGTTCGGTCCGGAGTCGCCGGGAAACTCGTTTAGACCGAGGCTGTCACACCAAGACGCGGCGGATGCGTTCGATTGATTATTAATGGCTGCGCGCAACAGATTAGCCGGGTAGACATAATCGCTAAAGCTACTGCTAGTGGTGTTTCGCTGCAACACTACCGTTGGAAAGGCAGACTGTGGTCGCGACTTTGGCGGCAGTAAAAATCCATAGGTGGGCTGACACTCTGCGACCACTTTTTCGGCGCTGTCGACAAATCGCATTACCAGCCTTACCCACGACAGAGTCGCATTGGAGCCAGTGTAGGCGGCCATTCCCAGCGCGTCTGCACTAACACAGCTGTTGTTGTCGAGCGATCTGTTGAGCTGAATCTGTTCACCGATGCGGCTCTTGTCGAGCTGGTAGGATCCAAACCTCATCACAGCCGGACCCACCTGTTGTAGGACGCTGAAGCGAACATTCAGATTGCCTGGCACGAAGCAGGAGTTGCTCGACGACACAGACGTGATAATGGTTCGGTTGTTGAGGCAAGATCTCTTTGCAATTGCTTCATCGCACTGCTGCTGACCAAGGCACATGTTGAATCCAGCATAGCAGCGAACCTGCCGACCAGCGTCGCTAGTATTCATGCGATTGACTGAAGTGTCGCAAAACTCGCTACCGTAGTCGCACGTTGAATAGGCCAGGTACTGCGTTCGATTGTAGCAATGTCCTTGCTTCGGACAGAAGTTCTACAAAATTGAATAGCGTTCTAGCTTTTAGCTGTGGCGTAGACTTGCTCAACTCACTTCATTAACAATCGTTAACAACTGCTAGCCTATCTGAAAGGTGGAGCCAGGAGCGCCGAAATTCAATAATCCAGTGTAAAACCACTCACCTGGCCGTTCTCTGCACACTGTTGCTCCTTCTGGGCCATTCTGTCCAAACAGGCGCTCACGTTCATGCAGGCGTCTGCCGCAGCGCAGTCGATTTCGCCCTAGTGAAAGCAGGTTTAATTGTAATTTATTATTTGCGCCTTAGAGAAGCAGTCAGCCTGCTGCTCCTTTGTGGAAAAAAGACTTGCTAATGATTGTGAAATGATTGCGCCTCCCACCCGCCTACTAGCACTGCCCGTTCCAGGTAAGCGCGCCAGTCAGTCAGAGAATATACTTATTCTGTAATTCTGGCTTCGAGGAGATACGAGTACAGGCTGCAAGTCTATTGCGCACAGTTAGCGAGGAAACGAGCAAGGAAAATTTTGGTAAGACCGGCCCTACCGACGCGTTCAATTAGAGAAGCTCTCACTCACCTCTTTACTGCAGTTTAAGGCCTGCCGGCAAGGATTTCCAATCGGTATGCAACTCTTGGTGGCCAGGCATGGCTCATAGCCATAGCTGCATAACAAAGTGTACCCAATCCGGAGAATTTCGTCTCCAAAGTAGCTATCGTCAGTGTCTGGTGTGCCAGGAGTCGGCAACAGTCCGTTCCATGATTTGCATACCAGATTAACACTGCCTGGCTGGCTGAGGTACACGTACATGTACGAGTTTTCAATGCTCATCAGTAAGAAGCCATTTTCGAACGGAGCCGTGCGAGTCCAGTAACTGTTGTACATATAGTAGCTATATGCGTAGAATGTGACGTGTTTGTACAGAGGCGGTGCCTCGATGTAGCAGTAGGCAGCCTTGATTGGCGCTTCTCGGCACAGCTTTCGCGCATAAGCGTTCGGTCCGGAGTCGCCGGGAAACTCGTTTAGACCGAGGCTGTCACACCAAGACGCGGCGGATGCGTTCGATTGATTATTAATGGCTGCGCGCAACAGATTAGCCGGGTAGACATAATCGCTAAAGCTACTGCTAGTGGTGTTTCGCTGCAACACTACCGTTGGAAAGGCAGACTGTGGTCGCGACTTTGGCGGCAGTAAAAATCCATAGGTGGGCTGACACTCTGCGACCACTTTTTTCGGCGCTGTCGACAAATCGCATTACCAGCCTTACCCACGACAGAGTCGCATTGGAGCCAGTGTAGGCGGCCATTCCCAGCGCGTCTGCACTAACACAGCTGTTGTTGTCGAGCGATCTGTTGAGCTGAATCTGTTCACCGATGCGGCTCTTGTCGAGCTGGTAGGATCCAAACCTCATCACAGCCGGACCCACCTGTTGTAGGACGCTGAAGCGAACATTCAGATTGCCTGGCACGAAGCAGGAGTTGCTCGACGACACAGACGTGATAATGGTTCGGTTGTTGAGGCAAGATCTCTTTGCAATTGCTTCATCGCACTGCTGCTGACCAAGGCACATGTTGAATCCAGCATAGCAGCGAACCTGCCGACCAGCGTCGCTAGTATTCATGCGATTGACTGAAGTGTCGCAAAACTCGCTACCGTAGTCGCACGTTGAATAGGCCAGGTACTGCGTTCGATTGTAGCAATGTCCTTGCTTCGGACAGAAGTTCTACAAAATTGAATAGCGTTCTAGCTTTTAGCTGTGGCGTAGACTTGCTCAACTCACTTCATTAACAATCGTTAACAACTGCTAGCCTATCTGAAAGGTGGAGCCAGGAGCGCCGAAATTCAATAATCCAGTGTAAAACCACTCACCTGGCCGTTCTCTGCACACTGTTGCTCCTTCTGGGCCATTCTGTCCAAACAGGCGCTCACGTTCATGCAGGCGTCTGCCGCAGCGCAGTCGATTTCGCCCTAGTGAAAGCAGGTTTAATTGTAATTTATTATTTGCGCCTTAGAGAAGCAGTCAGCCTGCTGCTCCTTTGTGGAAAAAAGACTTGCTAATGATTGTGAAATGATTGCGCCTCCCACCCGCCTACTAGCACTGCCCGTTCCAGGTAAGCGCGCCAGTCAGTCAGAGAATATACTTATTCTGTAATTCTGGCTTCGAGGAGATACGAGTACAGGCTGCAAGTCTATTGCGCACAGTTAGCGAGGAAACGAGCAAGGAAAATTTTGGTAAGACCGGCCCTACCGACGCGTTCAATTAGAGAAGCTCTCACTCACCTCTTTACTGCAGTTTAAGGCCTGCCGGCAAGGATTTCCAATCGGTATGCAACTCTTGGTGGCCAGGCATGGCTCATAGCCATAGCTGCATAACAAAGTGTACCCAATCCGGAGAATTTCGTCTCCAAAGTAGCTATCGTCAGTGTCTGGTGTGCCAGGAGTCGGCAACAGTCCGTTCCATGATTTGCATACCAGATTAACACTGCCTGGCTGGCTGAGGTACACGTACATGTACGAGTTTTCAATGCTCATCAGTAAGAAGCCATTTTCGAACGGAGCCGTGCGAGTCCAGTAACTGTTGTACATATAGTAGCTATATGCGTAGAATGTGACGTGTTTGTACAGAGGCGGTGCCTCGATGTAGCAGTAGGCAGCCTTGATTGGCGCTTCTCGGCACAGCTTTCGCGCATAAGCGTTCGGTCCGGAGTCGCCGGGAAACTCGTTTAGACCGAGGCTGTCACACCAAGACGCGGCGGATGCGTTCGATTGATTATTAATGGCTGCGCGCAACAGATTAGCCGGGTAGACATAATCGCTAAAGCTACTGCTAGTGGTGTTTCGCTGCAACACTACCGTTGGAAAGGCAGACTGTGGTCGCGACTTTGGCGGCAGTAAAAATCCATAGGTGGGCTGACACTCTGCGACCACTTTTTCGGCGCTGTCGACAAATCGCATTACCAGCCTTACCCACGACAGAGTCGCATTGGAGCCAGTGTAGGCGGCCATTCCCAGCGCGTCTGCACTAACACAGCTGTTGTTGTCGAGCGATCTGTTGAGCTGAATCTGTTCACCGATGCGGCTCTTGTCGAGCTGGTAGGATCCAAACCTCATCACAGCCGGACCCACCTGTTGTAGGACGCTGAAGCGAACATTCAGATTGCCTGGCACGAAGCAGGAGTTGCTCGACGACACAGACGTGATAATGGTTCGGTTGTTGAGGCAAGATCTCTTTGCAATTGCTTCATCGCACTGCTGCTGACCAAGGCACATGTTGAATCCAGCATAGCAGCGAACCTGCCGACCAGCGTCGCTAGTATTCATGCGATTGACTGAAGTGTCGCAAAACTCGCTACCGTAGTCGCACGTTGAATAGGCCAGGTACTGCGTTCGATTGTAGCAATGTCCTTGCTTCGGACAGAAGTTCTACAAAATTGAATAGCGTTCTAGCTTTTAGCTGTGGCGTAGACTTGCTCAACTCACTTCATTAACAATCGTTAACAACTGCTAGCCTATCTGAAAGGTGGAGCCAGGAGCGCCGAAATTTCAATAATCCAGTGTAAAACCACTCACCTGGCCGTTCTCTGCACACTGTTGCTCCTTCTGGGCCATTCTGTCCAAACAGGCGCTCACGTTCATGCAGGCGTCTGCCGCAGCGCAGTCGATTTCGCCCTAGTGAAAGCAGGTTTAATTGTAATTTATTATTTGCGCCTTAGAGAAGCAGTCAGCCTGCTGCTCCTTTGTGGAAAAAAGACTTGCTAATGATTGTGAAATGATTGCGCCTCCCACCCGCCTACTAGCACTGCCCGTTTCCAGGGTAAGCGCGCCAGTCAGTCAGAGAATATACTTATTCTGTAATTCTGGCTTCGAGGAGATACGAGTACAGGCTGCAAGTCTATTGCGCACAGTTAGCGAGGAAACGAGCAAGGAAAATTTTGGTAAGACCGGCCCTACCGACGCGTTCAATTAGAGAAGCTCTCACTCACCTCTTTACTGCAGTTTAAGGCCTGCCGGCAAGGATTTCCAATCGGTATGCAACTCTTGGTGGCCAGGCATGGCTCATAGCCATAGCTGCATAACAAAGTGTACCCAATCCGGAGAATTTCGTCTCCAAAGTAGCTATCGTCAGTGTCTGGTGTGCCAGGAGTCGGCAACAGTCCGTTCCATGATTTGCATACCAGATTAACACTGCCTGGCTGGCTGAGGTACACGTACATGTACGAGTTTTCAATGCTCATCAGTAAGAAGCCATTTTCGAACGGAGCCGTGCGAGTCCAGTAACTGTTGTACATATAGTAGCTATATGCGTAGAATGTGACGTGTTTGTACAGAGGCGGTGCCTCGATGTAGCAGTAGGCAGCCTTGATTGGCGCTTCTCGGCACAGCTTTCGCGCATAAGCGTTCGGTCCGGAGTCGCCGGGAAACTCGTTTAGACCGAGGCTGTCACACCAAGACGCGGCGGATGCGTTCGATTGATTATTAATGGCTGCGCGCAACAGATTAGCCGGGTAGACATAATCGCTAAAGCTACTGCTAGTGGTGTTTCGCTGCAACACTACCGTTGGAAAGGCAGACTGTGGTCGCGACTTTGGCGGCAGTAAAAATCCATAGGTGGGCTGACACTCTGCGACCACTTTTTCGGCGCTGTCGACAAATCGCATTACCAGCCTTACCCACGACAGAGTCGCATTGGAGCCAGTGTAGGCGGCCATTCCCAGCGCGTCTGCACTAACACAGCTGTTGTTGTCGAGCGATCTGTTGAGCTGAATCTGTTCACCGATGCGGCTCTTGTCGAGCTGGTAGGATCCAAACCTCATCACAGCCGGACCCACCTGTTGTAGGACGCTGAAGCGAACATTCAGATTGCCTGGCACGAAGCAGGAGTTGCTCGACGACACAGACGTGATAATGGTTCGGTTGTTGAGGCAAGATCTCTTTGCAATTGCTTCATCGCACTGCTGCTGACCAAGGCACATGTTGAATCCAGCATAGCAGCGAACCTGCCGACCAGCGTCGCTAGTATTCATGCGATTGACTGAAGTGTCGCAAAACTCGCTACCGTAGTCGCACGTTGAATAGGCCAGGTACTGCGTTCGATTGTAGCAATGTCCTTGCTTCGGACAGAAGTTCTACAAAATTGAATAGCGTTCTAGCTTTTAGCTGTGGCGTAGACTTGCTCAACTCACTTCATTAACAATCGTTAACAACTGCTAGCCTATCTGAAAGGTGGAGCCAGGAGCGCCGAAATTCAATAATCCAGTGTAAAACCACTCACCTGGCCGTTCTCTGCACACTGTTGCTCCTTCTGGGCCATTCTGTCCAAACAGGCGCTCACGTTCATGCAGGCGTCTGCCGCAGCGCAGTCGATTTCGCCCTAGTGAAAGCAGGTTTAATTGTAATTTATTATTTGCGCCTTAGAGAAGCAGTCAGCCTGCTGCTCCTTTGTGGAAAAAAGACTTGCTAATGATTGTGAAATGATTGCGCCTCCCACCCGCCTACTAGCACTGCCCGTTCCAGGTAAGCGCGCCAGTCAGTCAGAGAATATACTTATTCTGTAATTCTGGCTTCGAGGAGATACGAGTACAGGCTGCAAGTCTATTGCGCACAGTTAGCGAGGAAACGAGCAAGGAAAATTTTGGTAAGACCGGCCCTACCGACGCGTTCAATTAGAGAAGCTCTCACTCACCTCTTTACTGCAGTTTAAGGCCTGCCGGCAAGGATTTCCAATCGGTATGCAACTCTTGGTGGCCAGGCATGGCTCATAGCCATAGCTGCATAACAAAGTGTACCCAATCCGGAGAATTTCGTCTCCAAAGTAGCTATCGTCAGTGTCTGGTGTGCCAGGAGTCGGCAACAGTCCGTTCCATGATTTGCATACCAGATTAACACTGCCTGGCTGGCTGAGGTACACGTACATGTACGAGTTTTCAATGCTCATCAGTAAGAAGCCATTTTCGAACGGAGCCGTGCGAGTCCAGTAACTGTTGTACATATAGTAGCTATATGCGTAGAATGTGACGTGTTTGTACAGAGGCGTGCCTCGATGTAGCAGTAGGCAGCCTTGATTGGCGCTTCTCGGCACAGCTTTCGCGCATAAGCGTTCGGTCCGGAGTCGCCGGGAAACTCGTTTAGGACCGAGGCTGTCACACCAAGACGCGGCGGATGCGTTCGATTGATTATTAATGGCTGCGCGCAACAGATTAGCCGGGTAGACATTATCGCTAAAGCTACTGCTAGTGGTGTTTCGCTGCAACACTACCGTTGGAAAGGCAGACTGTGGTCGCGACTTTGGCGGCAGTAAAAATCCATAGGTGGGCTGACACTCTGCGACCACTTTTTCGGCGCTGTCGACAAATCGCATTACCAGCCTTACCCACGACAGAGTCGCATTGGAGCCAGTGTAGGCGCCATTCCCAGCGCGTCTGCACTAACACAGCTGTTGTTGTCGAGCGATCTGTTGAGCTGAATCTGTTCACCGATGCGGCTCTTGTCGAGCTGGTAGGATCCAAACCTCATCACAGCCGGACCCACCTGTTGTAGGACGCTGAAGCGAACATTCAGATTGCCTGGCACGAAGCAGGAGTTGCTCGACGACACAGACGTGATAATGGTTCGGTTGTTGAGGCAAGATCTCTTTGCAATTGCTTCATCGCACTGCTGCTGTACCAAGGCACATGTTGAATCCAGCATAGCAGCGAACCTGCCGACCAGCGTCGCTAGTATTCATGCGATTGACTGAAGTGTCGCAAAACTCGCTACCGTAGTCGCACGTTGAATAGGCCAGGTTACTGCGTTCGATTGTAGCAATGTCCTTGCTTTCGGACAGAAGTTCTACAAAATTGAATAGCGTTCTAGCTTTTAGCTGTGGCGTAGACTTGCTCAACTCACTTCATTAACAATCGTTAACAACTGCTAGCCTATCTGAAAGGTGGAGCCAGGAGCGCCGAAATTCAATAATCCAGTGTAAAACCACTCACCTGGCCGTTCTCTGCACACTGTTGCTCCTTCTGGGCCATTCTGTCCAAACAGGCGCTCACGTTCATGCAGGCGTCTGCCGCAGCGCAGTCGATTTCGCCCTAGTGAAAGCAGGTTTAATTGTAATTTATTATTTGCGCCTTAGAGAAGCAGTCAGCCTGCTGCTCCTTTGTGGAAAAAAGACTTGCTAATGATTGTGAAATGATTGCGCCTCCCACCCGCCTACTAGCACTGCCCGTTCCAGGTAAGCGCGCCAGTCAGTCAGAGAATATACTTATTCTGTAATTCTGGCTTCGAGGAGATACGAGTACAGGCTGCAAGTCTATTGCGCACAGTTAGCGAGGAAACGAGCAAGGAAAATTTTGGTAAGACCGGCCCTACCGACGCGTTCAATTAGAGAAGCTCTCACTCACCTCTTTACTGCAGTTTAAGGCCTGCCGGCAAGGATTTCCAATCGGTATGCAACTCTTGGTGGCCAGGCATGGCTCATAGCCATAGCTGCATAACAAAGTGTACCCAATCCGGAGAATTTCGTCTCCAAAGTAGCTATCGTCAGTGTCTGGTGTGCCAGGAGTCGGCAACAGTCCGTTCCATGATTTGCATACCAGATTAACACTGCCTGGCTGGCTGAGGTACACGTACATGTACGAGTTTTTCAATGCTCATCAGTAAGAAGCCATTTTCGAACGGAGCCGTGCGAGTCCAGTAACTGTTTGTACATATAGTAGCTATATGCGTAGAATGTGACGTGTTTGTACAGAGGCGGTGCCTCGATGTAGCAGTAGGCAGCCTTGATTGGCGCTTCTCGGCACAGCTTTCGCGCATAAGCGTTCGGTCCGGAGTCGCCGGGAAACTCGTTTAGGACCGAGGCTGTCACACCAAGGACGCGGCGGATGCGTTCGATTGATTATTAATGGCTGCGCGCAACAGATTAGCCGGGTAGACATAATCGCTAAAGCTACTGCTAGTGGTGTTTCGCTGCAACACTACCGTTGGAAAGGCAGACTGTGGTCGCGACTTTGGCGGCAGTAAAAATCCATAGGTGGGCTGACACTCTGCGACCACTTTTTCGGCGCTGTCGACAAATCGCATTACCTAGCCTTACCCACGACAGAGTCGCATTGGAGCCAGTGTAGGCGGCCATTCCCAGCGCGTCTGCACTAACACAGCTGTTGTTGTCGAGCGATCTGTTGAGCTGAATCTGTTCACCGATGCGGCTCTTGTCGAGCTGGTAGGATCCAAACCTCATCACAGCCGGACCCACCTGTTGTAGGACGCTGAAGCGAACATTCAGATTGCCTGGCACGAAGCAGGAGTTGCTCGACGACACAGACGTGATAATGGTTCGGTTGTTGAGGCAAGATCTCTTTGCAATTGCTTCATCGCACTGCTGCTGACCAAGGCACATGTTGAATCCAGCATAGCAGCGAACCTGCCGACCAGCGTCGCTAGTATTCATGCGATTGACTGAAGTGTCGCAAAACTCGCTACCGTAGTCGCACGTTGAATAGGCCAGGTACTGCGTTCGATTGTAGCAATGTCCTTGCTTCGGACAGAAGTTCTACAAAATTGAATAGCGTTCTAGCTTTTAGCTGTGGCGTAGACTTGCTCAACTCACTTCATTAACAATCGTTAACAACTGCTAGCCTATCTGAAAGGTGGAGCCAGGAGCGCCGAAATTCAATAATCCAGTGTAAAACCACTCACCTGGCCGTTCTCTGCACACTGTTGCTCCTTCTGGGCCATTCTGTCCAAACAGGCGCTCACGTTCATGCAGGCGTCTGCCGCAGCGCAGTCGATTTCGCCCTAGTGAAAGCAGGTTTAATTGTAATTTATTATTTGCGCCTTAGAGAAGCAGTCAGCCTGCTGCTCCTTTGTGGAAAAAAGACTTGCTAATGATTGTGAATGATTGCGCCTCCCACCCGCCTACTAGCACTGCCCGTTCCAGGTAAGCGCGCCAGTCAGTCAGAGAATATACTTATTCTGTAATTCTGGCTTCGAGGAGATACGAGTACAGGCTGCAAGTCTATTGCGCACAGTTAGCGAGGAAACGAGCAAGGAAAATTTTGGTAAGACCGGCCCTACCGACGCGTTCAATTAGAGAAGCTCTCACTCACCTCTTTACTGCAGTTTAAGGCCTGCCGGCAAGGATTTCCAATCGGTATGCAACTCTTGGTGGCCAGGCATGGCTCATAGCCATAGCTGCATAACAAAGTGTACCCAATCCGGAGAATTTCGTCTCCAAAGTAGCTATCGTCAGTGTCTGGTGTGCCAGGAGTCGGCAACAGTCCCGTTCCATGATTTGCATACCAGATTAACACTGCCTGGCTGGCTGAGGTACACGTACATGTACGAGTTTTCAATGCTCATCAGTAAGAAGCCATTTTCGAACGGAGCCGTGCGAGTCCAGTAACTGTTGTACATATAGTAGCTATATGCGTAGAATGTGACGTGTTTGTACAGAGGCGGTGCCTCGATGTAGCAGTAGGCAGCCTTGATTGGCGCTTCTCGGCACAGCTTTCGCGCATAAGCGTTCGGTCCGGAGTCGCCGGGAAACTCGTTTAGGACCGAGGCTGTCACACCAAGACGCGGCGGATGCGTTCGATTGATTATTAATGGCTGCGCGCAACAGATTAGCCGGGTAGACATAATCGCTAAAGCTACTGCTAGTGGTGTTTCGCTGCAACACTACCGTGGAAAGGGCAGACTGTGGTCGCGACTTTGGCGGCAGTAAAAATCCATAGGTGGGCTGACACTCTGCGACCACTTTTTCGGCGCTGTCGACAAATCGCATTACCAGCCTACCCACGACAGAGTCGCATTGGAGCCAGTGTAGGCGGCCATTCCAGCGCGTCTGCACTAACACAGCTGTTGTTGCGAGCGATCTGTTGAGCTGAATCTGTTCACCGATGCGGCTCTTGTCGAGCTGGTAGGATCCAAACCTCATCACAGCCCGGACCACCTGTTGTAGGACGCTGAAGCGAACATTCAGATTGCCTGGCACGAAGCAGGAGTTGCTCGACGACACAGACGTGATAATGGTTCGGTTGTTGAGGCAAGATCTCTTTGCAATTGCTTCATCGCACTGCTGCTGACCAAGGCACATGTTGAATCCAGCATAGCAGCGAACCTGCCGACCAGCGTCGCTAGTATTCATGCGATTGACTGAAGTGTCGCAAAACTCGCTACCGTAGTCGCACGTTGAATAGGCCAGGTACTGCGTTCGATTGTAGCAATGTCCTTGCTTCGGACAGAAGTTCTACAAAATTGAATAGCGTTCTAGCTTTTAGCTGTGGCGTAGACCTTGCTCAACCTCACTTCATTAACAATCGTTAACAACTGCTAGCCTATCTGAAAGGTGGAGCCAGGAGCGCCGAAATTCAATAATCCAGTGTAAAACCACTCACCTGGCCGTTCTCTGCACACTGTTGCTCCTTCTGGGCCATTCTGTCCCAAACAGGCGCTCACGTTCATGCAGGCGTCTGTCGCCGCAGCGCAGTCGATTTCGCCCTAGTGAAGCAGGTTTAATTGTAATTTATTATTTGCGCCTTAGAGAAGCAGTCAGCCTGCTGCTCCTTTGTGGAAAAAAGACTTGCTAATGATTGTGAAATGATTGCGCCTCCCACCCGCCTACTAGCACTGCCCGTTCCAGGTAAGCGCGCCAGTCAGTCAGAGAATATACTTATTCTGTAATTCTGGCTTCGAGGAGATACGAGTACAGGCTGCAAGTCTATTGCGCACAGTTAGCGAGGAAAACGAGCAAGGAAAATTTTGGTAAAGACCGGCCCTACCGACGCGTTCAATTAGAGAAGCTCTCACTCACCTCTTTACTGCAGTTTAAGGCCTGCCGGCAAGGATTTCCAATCGGTATGCAACTCTTGGTGGGCCAGGCATGGCTCATAGCCATAGCTGCATAACAAAGTGTACCCAATCCGGAGAATTTCGTCTCCAAAGTAGCTATCGTCAGTGTCTGGTGTGCCAGGAGTCGGCAACAGTCCGTTCCATGATTTGCATACCAGATTAACACTGCCTGGCTGGCTGAGGTACACGTACATGTACGAGTTTTTCAATGCTCATCAGTAAGAAGCCATTTTCGAACGGAGCCGTGCGAGTCCAGTAACTGTTGTACATATAGTAGCTATATGCGTAGAATGTGACGTGTGTTGTACAGAGGCGGTGCCTCGATGTAGCAGTAGGCAGCCTTGATTGGCGCTTCTCGGCACAGCTTTCGCGCATAAGCGTTCGGTCCGGAGTCGCCGGGAAACTCGTTTAGACCGAGGCTGTCACACCAAGACGCGGCGGATGCGTTCGATTGATTATTAATGGCTGCGCGCAACAGATTAGCCGGGTAGACATAATCGCTAAAGCTACTGCTAGTGTGTTTCGCCTGCAACACTACCGTTTGGAAAGGCAGACTGTGGTCGCGACTTTGCGGCAGTAAAAATCCATAGGTGGGCTGACACTCTGCGACCACTTTTTCGGCGCTGTCGACAAATCGCATTACCAGCCTTACCCACGACAGAGTCGCATTGGAGCCAGTGTAGGCGGCCATTCCCAGCGCGTCTGCACTAACACAGCTGTTGTTGTCGAGCGATCTGTTGAGCTGAATCTGTTCACCGATGCGGCTCTTGTCGAGCTGGTAGGATCCAAACCTCATCACAGCCGGACCCACCTGTTGTAGGACGCTGAAGCGAACATTCAGATTGCCTGGCACGAAGCAGGAGTTGCTCGACGACACAGACGTGATAATGGTTCGGTTGTTGAGGCAAGATCTCTTTGCAATTGCTTCATCGCACTGCTGCTGACCAAGGCACATGTTGAATCCAGCATAGCAGCGAACCTGCCGACCAGCGTCGCTAGTATTCATGCGATTGACTGAAGTGTCGCAAAACTCGCTACCGTAGTCGCACGTTGAATAGGCCAGGTACTGCGTTCGATTGTAGCAATGTCCTTGCTTCGGACAGAAGTTCTACAAAATTGAATAGCGTTCTAGCTTTTAGCTGTGGCGTAGACTTGCTCAACTCACTTCATTAACAATCGTTAACAACTGCTAGCCTATCTGAAAGGTGGAGCCAGGAGCGCCGAAATTCAATAATCCAGTGTAAAACCACTCACCTGGCCGTTCTCTGCACACTGTTGCTCCTTCTGGGCCATTCTGTCCAAACAGGCGCTCACGTTCATGCAGGCGTCTGCCGCAGCGCAGTCGATTTCGCCCTAGTGAAAGCAGGTTTAATTGTAATTTATTATTTGCGCCTTAGAGAAGCAGTCAGCCTGCTGCTCCTTTGTGGAAAAAAGACTTGCTAATGATTGTGAAATGATTGCGCCTCCCACCCGCCTACTAGCACTGCCCGTTCCAGGTAAGCGCGCCAGTCAGTCAGAGAATATACTTATTCTGTAATTCTGGCTTCGAGGAGATACGAGTACAGGCTGCAAGTCTATTGCGCACAGTTAGCGAGGAAACGAGCAAGGAAAATTTTGGTAAGACCGGCCCTACCGACGCGTTCAATTAGAGAAGCTCTCACTCACCTCTTTACTGCAGTTTAAGGCCTGCCGGCAAGGATTTCCAATCGGTATGCAACTCTTGGTGGCCAGGCATGGCTCATAGCCATAGCTGCATAACAAAGTGTACCCAATCCGGAGAATTTCGTCTCCAAAGTAGCTATCGTCAGTGTCTGGTGTGCCAGGAGTCGGCAACAGTCCGTTCCATGATTTGCATACCAGATTAACACTGCCTGGCTGGCTGAGGTACACGTAACATGTACGAGTTTTCAATGCTCATCAGTAAGAAGCCATTTTCGAACGGAGCCGTGCGAGTCCAAGTAACTGTTGTACATATAGTAGCTATATGCGTAGAATGTGACGTGTTTGTACAGAGGCGGTGCCTCGATGTAGCAGTAGGCAGCCTTGATTGGCGCTTCTCGGCACAGCTTTCGCGCATAAGCGTTCGGTCCGGAGTCGCCGGGAAACTCGTTTAGACCGAGGCTGTCACACCAAGACGCGGCGGATGCGTTCGATTGATTATTAATGGCTGCGCGCAACAGATTAGCCGGGTAGACATAATCGCTAAAGCTACTGCTAGTGGTGTTTCGCTGCAACACTACCGTGGAAAGGCAGACTGTGGTCGCGACTTTGGCGGCAGTAAAAATCCATAGGTGGGCTGACACTCTGCGACCACTTTTTCGGCGCTGTCGACAAATCGCATTACCAGCCTTACCCACGACAGAGTCGCATTGGAGCCAGTGTAGGCGGCCATTCCCAGCGCGTCTGCACTAACACAGCTGTTGTTGTCGAGCGATCTGTTGAGCTGAATCTGTTCACCGATGCGGCTCTTGTCGAGCTGGTAGGATCCAAACCTCATCACAGCCGGACCCACCTGTTGTAGGACGCTGAAGCGAACATTCAGATTGCCTGGCACGAAGCAGGAGTTGCTCGACGACACAGACGTGATAATGGTTCGGTTGTTGAGGCAAGATCTCTTTGCAATTGCTTCATCGCACTGCTGCTGACCAAGGCACATGTTGAATCCAGCATAGCAGCGAACCTGCCGACCAGCGTCGCTAGTATTCATGCGATTGACTGAAGTGTCGCAAAACTCGCTACCGTAGTCGCACGTTGAATAGGCCAGGTACTGCGTTCGATTGTAGCAATGTCCCTTGCTTCGGACAGAAGTTCTACAAATTGAATAGCGTTCTAGCTTTTAGCTGTGGCGTAGACTTGCTCAACTCACTTCATTAACAATCGTTAACAACTGCTAGCCTATCTGAAAGGTGAGCCAGGAGCGCCGAAATTCAATAATCCAGTGTAAAACCACTCACCTGGCCGTTCTCTGCACACTGTTGCTCCTTCTGGGCCATTCTGTCCAAACAGCGCTCACGTTCATGCAGGCGTCTGCCGCCAGCGCAGTCGATTTCGCCCTAGTGAAAGCAGGTTTAATTGTAATTTATTATTTGCGCCTTAGAGAAGCAGTCAGCCTGCTGCTCCTTTGTGGAAAAAAGACTTGCTAATGATTGTGAAATGATTGCGCCTCCCACCCGCCTACTAGCACTGCCCGTTCCAGGTAAGCGCGCCAGTCAGTCAGAGAATATACTTATTCTGTAATTCTGGCTCGAGGAGATACGAGTACAGGCTGCAAGTCTATTGCGCACAGTTAGCGAGGAAACGAGCAAGGAAAATTTTGGTAAGACCGGCCCTACCGACGCGTTCAATTAGAGAAGCTCTCACTCACCTCTTTACTGCAGTTTAAGGCCTGCCGGCAAGGATTTCCAATCGGTATGCAACTCTTGGTGGCCAGGCATGGCTTCATAGCCATAGCTGCATAACAAAGTGTACCCAATCGGAGAATTTCGTCTCCAAAGTAGCTATCGTCAGTGTCTGGTGTGCCAGGAGTCGGCAACAGTCCGTTCCATGATTTGCATACCAGATTAACACTGCCTGGCTGGCTGAGGTACACGTACATGTACGAGTTTTCAATGCTCATCAGTAAGAAGCCATTTTCGAACGGAGCCGTGCGAGTCCAGTAACTGTTGTACATATAGTAGCTATATGCGTAGAATGTGACGTGTTTGTACAGAGGCGGTGCCTCGATGTAGCAGTAGGCAGCCTTGATTGGCGCTTCTCGGCACAGCTTTCGCGCATAAGCGTTCGGTCCGGAGTCGCCGGGAAACTCGTTTAGACCGAGGCTGTCACACCAAGACGCGGCGGATGCGTTCGATTGATTATTAATGGCTGCGCGCAACAGATTAGCCGGGTAGACATAATCGCTAAAGCTACTGCTAGTGGTGTTTCGCTGCAACACTACCGTTGGAAAGGCAGACTGTGGTCGCGACTTTGGCGGCAGTAAAAATCCATAGGTGGGCTGACACTCTGGCGACCACTTTTTCGGCGCTGTCGACAATCGCATTACCAGCCTTACCCACGACAGAGTCGCATTGGAGCCAGTGTAGGCGGCCATCCCAGCGCGTCTGCACTAACACAGCTGTTGTTGTCGAGCGATCTGTTGAAGCTGAATCTGTTCACCGATGCGGCTCTTGTCGAGCTGGTAGGATCCAAACCTCATCACAGCCGGACCACCTGTTGTAGGACGCTGAAGCGAACATTCAGATTGCCTGGCACGAAGCAGGAGTTGCTCGACGACACAGACGTGATAATGGTTCGGTTGTTGAGGCAAGATCTCTTTGCAATTGCTTCATCGCACTGCTGCTGGACCAAGGCACATGTTGAATCCAGCATAGCAGCGAACCTGCCGACCAGCGTCGCTAGTATTCATGCGATTGACTGAAGTGTCGCAAAACTCGCTACCGTAGTCGCACGTTGAATAGGCCAGGTACTGCGTTCGATTGTAGCAATGTCCTTGCTTCGGACAGAAGTTCTACAAAATTGAATAGCGTTCTAGCTTTTAGCTGTGGCGTAGACTTGCTCAACTCACTTCATTAACAATCGTTAAACAACTGCTAGCCTATCTGAAAGGTGGAGCCAGGAGCGCCGAAATTCAATAATCCAGTGTAAAACCACTCACCTGGCCGTTCTCTGCACACTGTTGCTCCTTCTGGGCCATTCTGTCCAAACAGGCGCTCACGTTCATGCAGGCGTCTGCCGCAGCGCAGTCGATTTCGCCCTAGTGAAAGCAGGTTTAATTGTAATTTATTATTTGCGCCTTAGAGAAGCAGTCAGCCTGCTGCTCCTTTGTGGAAAAAGACTTGCTAATGATTGTGAAATGATTGCGCCTCCCACCCGCCTACTAGCACTGCCCGTTCCAGGTAAGCGCGCCAGTCAGTCAGAGAATATACTTATTCTGTAATTCTGGCTTCGAGGAGATACGAGTACAGGCTGCAAGTCTATTGCGCACAGTTAGCGAGGAAACGAGCAAGGAAAATTTTGGTAAGACCGGCCCTACCGACGCGTTCAATTAGAGAAGCTCTCACTCACCCTCTTTACTGCAGTTTAAGGCCTGCCGGCAAGGATTTCCAATCGGTATGCAACTCTTGGTGGCCAGGCATGGCTCATAGCCATAGCTGCATAACAAAGTGTACCCAATCCGGAGAATTTCGTCTCCAAAGTAGCTATCGTCAGTGTCTGGTGTGCCAGGAGTCGGCAACAGTCCGTTCCATGATTTTGCATACCAGATTAACACTGCTGGCTGGCTGAGGTACACGTACATGTACGAGTTTTCAATGCTCATCAGTAAGAAGCCATTTTCGAACGGAGCCGTGCGAGTCCAGTAACTGTTGTACATATAGTAGCTATATGCGTAGAATGTGACGTGTTTGTACAGAGGCGGTGCCTCGATGTAGCAGTAGGCAGCCTTGATTGGCGCTTCTCGGCACAGCTTTCGCGCATAAGCGTTCGGTCCGGAGTCGCCGGGAAACTCGTTTAGAGACCGAGGCTGTCACACCAAGACGCGGCGGATGCGTTCGATTGGATTATTAATGGCTGCGCGCAACAGATTAGCCGGGTAGACATAATCGCTAAAGCTACTGCTAGTGGTGTTTCGCTGCAACACTACCGTTGGAAAGGCAGACTGTGGTCGCGACTTTGGCGGCAGTAAAAATCCATAGGTGGGCTGACACTCTGCGACCACTTTTTCGGCGCTGTCGACAAATCGCATTACCAGCCTTACCCACGACAGAGTCGCATTGGAGCCAGTGTAGGCGGCCATTCCCAGCGCGTCTGCACTAACACAGCTGTTGTTGTCGAGCGATCTGTTGAGCTGAATCTGTTCACCGATGCGGCTCTTGTCGAGCTGGTAGGATCCAAACTCATCACAGCCGGACCCACCTGTTGTAGGACGCTGAAGCGAACATTCAGATTGCCTGGCACGAAGCAGGAGTTGCTCGACGACACAGACGTGATAATGGTTCGGTGTTGAGGCAAGATCTCTTTGCAATTGCTTCATCGCACTGCTGCTGACCAAGGCACATGTTGAATCCAGCATAGCAGCGAACCTGCCGACCAGCGGTCGCTAGTATTCATGCGATTGACTGAAGTGTCGCAAAACTCGCTACCGTAGTCGCACGTTGAATAGGCCAGGTACTGCGTTCGATTGTAGCAATGTCCTTGCTTCGGACAGAAGTTCTACAAAATTGAATAGCGTTCTAGCTTTTAGCTGTGGCGTAGACTTGCTCAACTCACTTCATTAACAATCGTTAACAACTGCTAGCCTATCTGAAAGGTGGAGCCAGGAGCGCCGAAATTCAATAATCCAGTGTAAAACCACTCACCTGGCCGTTCTCTGCACACTGTTGCTCCTTCTGGGCCATTCTGTCCAAACAGGCGCTCACGTTCATGCAGGCGTCTGCCGCAGCGCAGTCGATTTCGCCCTAGTGAAAGCAGGTTTAATTGTAATTTATTATTTGCGCCTTAGAGAAGCAGTCAGCCTGCTGCTCCTTTGTGGAAAAAAGACTTGCTAATGATTGTGAAATGATTGCGCCTCCCACCCGCCTACTAGCACTGCCCGTTCCAGGTAAGCGCGCCAGTCAGTCAGAGAATATACTTATTCTGTAATTCTGGCTTCGAGGAGATACGAGTACAGGCTGCAAGTCTATTGCGCACAGTTAGCGAGGAAACGAGCAAGGAAAATTTTGGTAAGACCGGCCCTACCGACGCGTTCAATTAGAGAAGCTCTCACTCACCTCTTTACTGCAGTTTAAGGCCTGCCGGCAAGGATTTTCCAATCGGTATGGCAACTCTTGGTGGCCAGGCATGGCTCATAGCCATAGCTGCATAACAAAGTGTACCCAATCCGGAGAATTTCGTCCTCCAAAGTAGCTATCGTCAGGTGTCTGGTGTGCCAGGAGTCGGCAACAGTCCGTTCCATGATTTGCATACCAGATTAACACTGCCTGGCTGGCTGAGGTACACGTAACATGTACGAGTTTTCAATGCTCATCAGTAAGAAGCCATTTTCGAACGGAGCCGTGCGAGTCCAGTAACTGTTGTACATATAGTAGCTATATGCGTAGAATGTGACGTGTTTGTACAGAGGCGGGTGCCTCGATGTAGCAGTAGGCAGCCTTGATTGGCGCTTCTCGGCACAGCTTTCGCGCATAAGCGTTCGGTCCGGAGTCGCCGGAAACTCGTTTAGAACCGAGGCTGTCACACCAAGACGCGGCGGATGCGTTCGATTGATTATTAATGGCTGCGCGCAACAGATTAGCCGGGTAGACATATCGCTAAAGCTACTGCTAGTGGTGTTTCGCTGCAACACTACCGTTGGAAAGGCAGACTGTGGTCGCGACTTTGGCGGCAGTAAAAATCCATAGGTGGGCTGACACTCTGCGACCACTTTTTTCGGCGCTGTCGACAAATCGCATTTACCAGCCTTACCCACGACAGAGTCGCATTGGAGCCAGTGTAGGCGGCCATTCCCAGCGCGTCTGCACTAACACAGCTGTTGTTGTCGAGCGATCTGTTGAGCTGAATCTGTTCACCGATGCGGCTCTTTGTCGAGCTGGTAGGATCCAAACCTCATCACAGCCGGACCCACCTGTTGTAGGACGCTGAAGCGAACATTCAGATTGCCTGGCACGAAGCAGGAGTTGCTCGACGACACAGACGTGATAATGGTTCGGTTGTTGAGGCAAGATCTCTTTGCAATTGCTTCATCGCACTGCTGCTGACCAAGGCACATGTTGAATCCAGCATAGCAGCGAACCTGCGACCAGCGTCGCTAGTATTCATGCGATTGGACTGAAGTGTCGCAAAACTCGCTACCGTAGTCGCACGTTGAATAGGCCAGGTACTGCGTTCGATTGTAGCAATGTCCTTGCTTCGGACAGAAGTTCTACAAAATTGAATAGCGTTCTAGCTTTTAGCTGTGGCGTAGACTTGCTCAACTCACTTCATTAACAATCGTTAACAACTGCTAGCCTATCTGAAAGGTGGAGCCAGGAGCGCCGAAATTCAATAATCCAGTGTAAAACCACTCACCTGGCCGTTCTCTGCACACTGTTGCTCCTTCTGGGCCATTCTGTCCAAACAGGCGCTCACGTTCATGCAGGCGTCTGCCGCAGCGCAGTCGATTTCGCCCTAGTGAAAGCAGGTTTAATTGTAATTTATTATTTGCGCCTTAGAGAAGCAGTCAGCCTGCTGCTCCTTTGTGGAAAAAAGACTTGCTAATGATTGTGAAATGATTGGCGCCTCCCACCCGCCTACTAGCACTGCCCGTTCCAGGTAAGCGCGCCAGTCAGTCAGAGAATATACTTATTCTGTAATTCTGGCTTCGAGGAGATACGAGTACAGGCTGCAAGTCTATTGCGCCACAGTTAGCGAGGAAACGAGCAAGGAAAATTTTGGTAAGACCGGCCCCTACCGACGCGTTTCAATTAGAGAAGCTCTCACTCAACTCTTTACTGCAGTTTAAGGCCTGCCGGCAAGGATTTCCAATCGGTATGCAACTCTTGGTGGCCAGGCATGGCTCATAGCCATAGCTGCATAACAAAGTGTACCCAATCCGGAGGAATTTCGTCTCCAAAGTAGCTATCGTCAGTGTCTGGTGTGCCAGGAGTCGGCAACAGTCCCGTTCCATGATTTGCATACCAGATTAACACTGCCTGGCTGGCTGAGGTACACGTACATGTACGAGTTTTCAATGCTCATCAGTAAGAAGCCATTTTCGAACGGAGCCGTGCGAGTCCAGTAACTGTTGTACATATAGTAGCTATATGCGTAGAATGTGACGTGTTTGTACAGAGGCGGTGCCTCGATGTAGCAGTAGGCAGCCTTGATTGGCGCTTCTCGCACAGCTTTCGCGCATAAGCGTTCGGTCCGGAGTCGCCGGGAAACTCGTTTTAGACCGAGGCTGTCACACCAAGACGCGGCGGATGCGTTCGATTGATTATTAATGGCTTGCGCGCAACCAGATTAGCCGGGTAGACATAATCGCTAAAGCTACTGCTAGTGGTGTTTCGCTGCAACACTACCGTTGGAAAGGCAGACTGTGGTCGCGACTTTGGCGGCAGTAAAAATCCATAGGTGGGCTGACACTCTGCGACCACTTTTTCGGCGCTGTCGACAAATCGCATTACCAGCCTTACCCACGACAGAGTCGCATTGGAGCCAGTGTAGGCGGCCATTCCCAGCGCGGTCTGCACTAACACAGCTGTTGTTGTCGAGCGATCTGTTGAGCTGAAATCTGTTCACCGATGCGGCTCTTGTCGAGCTGGTAGGATCCAAACCTCATCACAGCCGGACCCACCTGTTGTAGGACGCTGAAGCGAACATTCAGATTGCCTGGCACGAAGCAGGAGTTGCTCGACGACACAGACGTGATAATGGTTCGGGTTGTTGAGGCAAGATCTCTTTGCAATTGCTTCATCGCACTGCTGCTGACCAAGGCACATGTTGAATCCAGCATAGCAAGCGAACCTGCCGACCAGCGTCGCTAGTATTCATGCGATTGACTGAAGTGTCGCAAAACTCGCTACCGTAGTCGCACGTTGAATAGGCCAGGTACTGCGTTCGATTGTAGCAATGTCCTTGCTTCGGACAGAAGTTCTACAAAATTGAATAGCGTTCTAGCTTTTAGCTGTGGCGTAGACTTGCTCAACTCACTTCATTAACAATCGTTAACAACTGCTAGCCTATCTGAAAGGTGGAGCCAGGAGCGCCGAAATTCAATAATCCAGTGTAAAACCACTCACCTGGCCGTTCTCTGCACACTGTTGCTCCTTCTGGGCCATTCTGTCCAAACAGGCGCTCACGTTCATGCAGGCGTCTGCCGCAGCGCAGTCGATTTCGCCCTAGTGAAAGCAGGTTTAATTGTAATTTATTATTTGCGCCTTAGAGAAGCAGTCGCCTGCTGCTCCTGTGTGGAAAAAAGACTTGCTAATGATTGGTGAAATGATTGCGCCCTCCCCACCCGCTACTAGCACTGACCGTTCCATGGTAGCGCGCCAGTCAGTCAGAGAATATACTTATTCGTAATTCTGGCTTCGAGGAGATACAGTACAGGCTGCAAGTCTATTGCGCACAGTTAGCGAGGGAAACGAGCAAGGAAAATTTTGGTAAGACCGCCTACCGACGCGTTCAATTAGAGAAGCTCTCACTCACCTCTTTACTGCAGTTTAAGGCCTGCCGGCAAGGATTTCCAATCGGTATTGCAACTCCTTGGTGGCCAGGCATGGCTCATAGCCCATAGCTGCATAACAAAGTGTACCCAATCCGGAGAATTTCGTCTCCAAAGTAGCTATCGTCAGTGTCTGGTTGTGCCAGGAGTCGGCAACAGTCCGTTCCATGATTTGCATACCAGATTAACACTGCCTGGCTGGCTGAGGTACACGTACAGTACGAGTTTCAATGCTCATCAGTAAGAAGCCATTTTCGAACGGAGCCGTGCGAGTCCAGTAACTGTTGTACATATAGTAGCTATATGCGTAGAATGTGACCGTGTTTGTACAGAGGCGGTGCCTCGATGTAGCAGTAGGCAGCCTTGATTGGCGCTTCTCGGCACAGCTTTCGCGCATAAGCGTTCGGTCGGAGTCGCCGGGAAACTCGTTTAGACCGAGGCTGTCACACCAAGACGCGGCGGATTGCGTTCGATTGATTATTAATGGCTGCGCGCAACAGATTAGCGGGTAGACATAATCGCTAAAGCTACTGCTAGTGGTGTTTCGCTGCAACACTACCGTTGGAAAGGCAGACTGTGGTCGCGACTTTGCGGCATGTAAAAATCCATAGGTGGGCTGACACTCTGCGACCACTTTTTCGGCGCTGTCGACAAATCGCATTACCAGCCTTACCCACGACAGAGTCGCATTGGAGCCAGTGTAGGCGGCCATTCCAGCGCGTCTGCACTAACACAGCTGTTGTTGTCGAGCGATCTGTTGAGCTGAATCTGTTCACCGATGCGGCTCTTGTCGAGCTGGTAGGATCCAAACCTCATCACAGCCGGACCCACCTGTTGTAGGAACGCTGAAGCGAACATTCAGATTGCCTGGCACGAAGCAGGAGTTGCTCGACGACACAGACGTGATAATGGTTCGGTTGTTGAGGCAAGATCTCTTTGCAATTGCTTCATCGCACGCTGCTGACCAAGGCACATGTTGAATCCAGCATAGCAGCGAACTGCCGACCAGCGTCGCTAGTATTCATGCGATTGACTGAAGTGTCGCAAAACTCGCTACCGTAGTCGCACGTTGAAAGGCCAGGTACTGCGTTCGATTGTAGCAATGTCCTTGCTTCGGACAGAAGTTCTACAAATTGAATAGCGTTCTAGCTTTTAGCTGTGGCGTAGACTTGCTCAACTCACTTCATTAACAATCGTTAACAACTGCTAGCCTATCTGAAAGGTGGAGCCAGGAGCGCCGAAATTCAATAATCCAGTGTAAAACCACTCACCTGGCCGTTCTCTGCACACTGTTGCTCCTTCTGGGCATTCTGTCCAAAACAGGCGCTCACGTTCATGCAGGCGTCTGCCGCAGCGCAGTCGATTTCGCCCTAGTGAAAGCAGGTTTAATTGTAATTTATTATTTGCGGCCTTAAGAGAAAGCCGTCAGCCTGCTGCTCCTTTGTGGAAAAAAGACTTGCTAATGATTGTGAAATGATTGCGCCTCCACCCGCCTACTAGCACTGCCGCTTCCAGGTAAGCGCGCCAGTCAGTCAGAGAATATACTTATTCTGTAATTCTGGCTTCGAGGAGATACGAGTACAGCTGCAAGTCTATTGCGCACAGTTAGCGAGGAAACGAGCAAGGAAAATTTTTGGTAAGACCGGCCCTACCGACGCGTTCAATTAGAGAAGCTCTCACTCACCTCTTTACTGCAGTTTAAGGCCCTAGCGGCAAGGATTTCCAATCGGTATGCAACTCTTGGTGGCCAGGCATGGCTCATAGCCATAGCTGCATAACAAAGTGTACCCAATCCGGAGGAATTTCGTCTCCAAAGTAGCTATCGTCAGGTGTCTGGTGTGCCAGGAGTCGGCAACAGTCCGTTCCATGATTTGCATACCAGATTAACACTGCCTGGCTGGCTGAGGTACACGTAATGTACGAGTTTTCAATGCTCATCAGTAAGAAGCCATTTCGAACGGAGCCGTGCGAGTCAGTAACTGTTGTACATATAGTAAGCTATATGCGTAGAATGTGACGTGTTTGTACAGAGGCGGTGCCTCGATGTAGCAGTAGGCAGCCTTGATTGGCGCTTCTCGGCACAGCTTTCGCGCATAAGCGTTCGGTCCGGAGTCGCCGGGAAACTCGTTTAGACCGAGGCTGCACACCAAGACGCGGCGGATGCGTTCGATTGATTATTAATGGCTGCGCGCAACAGATTAGCCGGGTAGAACATTAATCGCTAAAGCTACTGCTAGTGGTGTTTCGCTGCAACACTAACCGTTGGAAAGGCAGACTGTGGTCGCGACTTTGGCGGCAGTAAAAATCCATAGGTGGGCTGACACTCTGCGACCACTTTTTCGGCGCTGTCGACAAATCGCACTTACCAGCCTTACCCACGACAGAGTCGCATTGGAGCCAGTGTAGGCGGCCATTCCCAAGCGCGTCTGCACTAACACAGCTGTTGTTGGTCGAGCGATCTGTTGAGCTGAATCGTTCACCGATGCGGCTCTTGTCGAGCTGGTAGGATCCAAACCTCATCACAGCCGGACCCACCTGTTGTAGGACGCTGAAGCGAACATTCAGATTGCCTGGCACGAAGCAGGAGTTGCTCGACGACACAGACCTGTGAAATGGTTCGGTTGTGAGGCAAGATCTCTTGCAATTGCTTCATCGCACTGCTGCTGACCAAGGCACATGTTGAATCCAGCATAGCAGCGAACCTGCCGACCAGCGTCGCTAGATATTCATGCGATGACTGAAGTGTCGCAAAACTCGCATACCGTAGTCGCACGTTGAATAGGCCAGGTACTGCGTTCGATTGTAGCCAATGTCCTTGCTTCGGACAGAAGTTCTACAAATTGAATAGCGTTCTAGCTTTTAGCTGTGGCGTAGACTTGCTCAACTCACTTCATTAACAATCGTTAACAACTGCTAGCCTATCTGAAAGGTGGAGCCAGGAGCGCCGAAATTCAATAATCCAGTGTAAAACCACTCACCTGGCCGTTCTCTGCACACTGTTGCTCCTTCTGGGCCATTCTGTCCAAACAGGCGCTCACTTCATGCAGGCGTCTGCCGCAGCGCTAGTCGATTTCGCCCTAGTGAAAGCAGGTTTAATTGTAATTATTATTTGCGCATCTAGAGAAGCAGTCAGCCTGCTGCTCCTTTGTGGAAAAAAGACTTGCTAATGATTGTGAAATGATTGCGCCTCCCACCCGCCTACTAGCACTGCCCGTTCCAGGTAAGCGCGCCAGTCAGTCAGAGAATATACTTATTCTGTAATTCTTGCTTCGAGGAGATACGAGTACAGGCTGCAAGTCTATGCGCACAGTTAGCGAGGAAACGAGCAATGGAAAATTTTGTAAGACCGGCCCTACCGACGCGTTCAATTAGAGAAGCTCTCACTCACCTCTTTACTTGCAGTTTAAGGCCTGCCGGCAAGGATTTCCAATCGGTATGCAACTCTTGGTGGCCAGGCATTGGCTCATAGCCATAGCTGCATAACAAAGTGTACCAATCCGGAGAATTCGTCTCCAAGTAGCTATCGTCAGTGTCTGGTGTGCCAGGAGTCGGCAACAGTCCGTTCATGATTTGCATACCAGATTAACATGCCTGGCTGGCTTGAGGTACCACGTACATGTACGAGTTTTCAATGCTCATCAGTAAGAAGGCCATTTTCGAACGGAGCCGTGCGAGTCCAGTAACTTTGTACATAGTAGCTATATGCGTAGAATGTGACGTGTTGTACAGAGGCGGTGCCTCGATGTAGCAGTAGCAGCCTTGATTGGCGCTTCTCGGCACAGCTTTCGCGCATAAGCGTTCGTCCGGAGTCGCCGGAAACTCGTTTAGCCCGAGGCTGTCACACCAAGACGCGGCGGATGCGTTCGATTGATTATTAATGGCTGCGCGCAAACAGATTAGCCGGGTAGACATAATCGCTAAAGCTACTGCTAGTGGTGGTTTCGCTGCAACACTACCGTTGGAAAGGCAGACTGTGGTCGCGACTTTGGCGGCAGTAAAATCCATAGGTGGGCTGACACTCTGGCAGCCCACTTTTTCGGCGCTGTCGACAAATCGCATTACGCCTTACCCACGACAGAGTCGCATTGGAGCCAGTGTAGGCGGCCATTCCCAGCGCGTCTGCACTAACACAGCTGTTGTTGTCGTAGCGATCTGTTGAGCTGAATCTGTTCACCGATGCGGCTCTTGTCGAGCTGGTAGGATCCAAACCTCATCACAGCCGGACCCACCTGTTGAGGACGCTGAAGCGAACATTCAGATTGCCTGGCACGAAGCAGGAGTTGCTCGACGACACAGACGTGATAATGGTATCGGTTGTTGAGGCAAAGATCTCTTGCAATTGCTTCATCGCACTGCATGCTGACAAGGCACATGTTGAATCCAGCATAGCAGCGAACCTGCCGACCAGCGTCGCTAGTATTCATGCGATTGGACTGAAGTGTCGCAAAACTCGCTACCGTAGTCGCACGTTGAATAGGCCAGGTACTGCGTTCGATTGTAGCATGTCCTTGCTTCGGACAGAAGTTCTACAAAATTGAATAGCGTTCTAGCTTTTAGCTGTGGCGTAGACTTGCTCAACTCACTTCATTAACAATCGTTAACAACTGCTAGCCTATCTGAAAGGTGGAGCCAGGAGCGCCGAATTCAATAATCCAGTGTAAAAACCACTCACCTGGCCGTTCTCTGCACACTGTTGCTCCTTCTGGCCATTCTGTCCAACAGGCGCTTCACGTTCATGCAGGGCGTCTGCCGCAGCGCAGTCGATTTCGCCCTAGTGAAAGCAGGTTTAATTGTAATTATTATTTGCGCCTTAGAGAAGCGTCAGCCTGCTGCTCCTTTGTGGAAAAAGACTGCTAAGATTGTGAAATGATTGCGCCTCCCACCCGCCCTACTAGCACTGCCCGTTCCAGGTAAGCGCGCCAGTCAGTCAGAGAATACACTTATTCTGTAATTCTGGCTTCGAGGAGATACGAGTACAGGCTGCAAGTCTATTGCGCACAGTTAGCGAGGAAACGAGCAAGGAAAATTTTGGTAAGACCGGCCCCTACCGACGCGTTCAATTAGAGAAGCTCTCACTCACCTCTTTACTGCAGTTTAAGGCCTGCCGGCAAGGATTCCAATCGGTATGCAACTCTTGGTGGCCAGGCCATGGCTCATAGCCATAGCTGCATAACAAAGTGTACCCAATCCGGAGAATTTCGTCTCCAAAGTAGCTATCGCAGTGTCTGGTGTGCCAGGATGTCGGCAACAGTTCCGTTCCATGATTTGCATACCAGATTAACACTGCCTGGCTGGCTGGAGGTACACGTACATGTACGAGTTTCAATGCTCATCAGTAAGAAGCCATTTTCGAACGGAAGCCGGGCGAGTCCAGTAACTGTTGTACATATAGTAGCTATATGCGTAGAATGTGACGTGTTTGTACAGAGGCGGTGCCTCGAGTAGCAGTAGGCAGCCTTGATTGGCGCTTCTCGGCCACAGCTTTCGCGCATAAGCGTTCGGTCCGGAGTCGCCGGGAAACTCGTTTAGACCGAGGCTGTCACACCAAGACGCGGCGATGCGTTCGATTGATTATTAATGGCTGCGCGGCAACAGATTAGCCGGGTAGACATTATCGCTAAAGCTACTGCTAGTGGTTGTTTCGCTGCAACACTACCGTTGGAAAGGCAACTGTGGTCGCGACTTTGGCGGCAGTAAAATCCATAGGTGGGCTGACACTCTGCGACCACTTTTTCGGCGCTGTCGACAAATCGCATTACCAGCCCTTACCCACGACAGAGTCGCATTGGAGCCAGTGTAGGCGGCCATTCCCAGCGCGTCTGCACTAACACAGCTGTGTGTCGAGCGATCTGTGAGCTGAATTCTGTTCACCGATGCGGCTCTTGTCGAGCTGGTAGGATCCAAACCTCATCACAGCCGGACCCACCTGTTGTAGGACGCTGAAGCGAACATTCAGATTGCCTGGCACGAAGCAGGAGTTGCTCGACGACACAGACGTTGATAATGGTTCGGTTGTTGAGGCAAGATCTCTTTGCAATTGCTTCATCGCACTGCCTGCTGACCAAGGCACATGTGAATCCAGCATAGCAGCGAACCTGCCGACCAGCGTCGCTAGTATTCATGCCGATTGACCTGAAGTGTCGCAAAACTCGCTACCGTAGTCGCACGTTGAAATAGGCCAGGTACTGCGTTCGATTGTAGCAATGTCCTTGCTTCGGACAGAAGTTACTACAAATTTGAATAGCGTTCTAGCTTTTAGCTGTGGCGTAGACTTGCTCAAACTCACTTCATTAACAATCGTAACAACTGCTAGCCTATCTGAAAGGTGGAGCCAGGAGCGCCGAAATTCAATAATTCCAGTGTAAAACCACTCACCTGGCCGTTCTCTGCACACTGTTGCTCTTCTGGGGCCATTCTGTCCAAACAGGCGCTCACGTTCATGCAGGCGTCTGCCGCCAGCGCAGTCGATTTCGCCCCTAGTGAAAGCAGGTTTAATTGTAATTTATTATTTGCGCCTTAGAGAAGCAGTCAGCCTGCTGCTCCTTTGTGGAAAAAAGACTTGCTTAATGATTGTGAATGATTGCGCCTCCCACCCGCCTACTAGCACTGCCCGTTCCAGGTAAGCGCGCCAGTCAGTCAGAGAATATACTTATCTGTAATTCTGGCTTCGAGGAGATACGAGTACAGGCTGCAAGTCTATTGCGCACAGTTAGCGAGGAACGAGCAAGGAAAATTTTGGTAAGACGGCCCTACCGACGCGTTCAATTTAGAGAAGCTCTCATCACCTCTTTACTGCAGTTTAAGGCCTGCCGGCAAGGATTTCCAATCGGTATGCAACTCTTGGTGGCCAGGCATGGCTCATAGCCATAGCTGCATAAACAAAGTGTACCCAATCCGGAGAATTCGTCTCCAAAGTAGCTATCGTCAGTGTCTGGTGTGCCAGGAGTCGGCAACAGTCCGTTCCATGATTTGCATACCAGATTAACACTGCCTGGCTGGCTGAGGTACACGTACATGTACGAGTTTTCAATGCTCATCAGTAAGAAGCCATTTTCGAACGGAGCCGTGCGAGTCCAGTAACTGTTGTACATATAGTAGCTATATGCGTAGAATGTGACGTGTTTGTACAGAGGCGGTGCCTCGATGTAGCAGTAGGCAGCCTTGATTGGCGCTTCTCGGCACAGCTTCGCGCTAAGCGTTCGGTCGGAGTCGCCGGGAAACTCGTTTAGGACCGAGGCTGTCACACCAAGACGCGGCGGATGCGTTCGATTGATTATTAATGGCTGCGCGCAACAGATTAGCCGGGTAGACATAATCGCTAAAGCTACTGCTAGTGGTGTTTCGCGTGCAACACTACCGTTGGAAAGGCAGACTGTGGTCGCGACTTTGCGGCAGTAAAAATCCATAGGTGGGCTGACACTCTGCGACCACTTTTTCGGCGCTGTCGACAAATCGCATTACCAGCCTTACCCACGACAGAGTCGCATTGGAGCAGTGTAGGCGGCCATTCCCAGCGCGTCTGCACTAACACAGCTGTTGTTGTCGAGCGATCTGTTGAGCTGAATCTGTTCACCGATGCGGCTCTTGTCGAGCTGGTAGGATCCAAACCTCATCACAGCCGGACCCACCTGTTGTAGGACGCTGAAGCGAACCATTCAGATTGCCTGGCACGAAGCAGGAGTTGCTCGGACGACACAGACGTGATATGGTTTCGGTTGTTGAGGCAAGATCTCTTTGCAATTGCCTTCATCGCACTGGCTGCTGACCAAGGCACATGTTGAATCAGCATAGCAGCGAACCTGCCGACCAGCGTCGCTAGTATTCATGCGATTGACTGAAGTGTCGCAAACTCGCTACCGTAGTCGCACGTTGAATAGGCCAGGTACTGCGTTTCGATTGTAGCAATGTCCTTGCTTCGGACAGAAGTTCTACAAAATTGAATAGCGTTCTAGCTTTTAGCTG
This sequence comes from Macrostomum cliftonense, assembly GCA_950096795.1. NCBI lineage: Eukaryota > Metazoa > Platyhelminthes > Macrostomidae > Macrostomum > Macrostomum cliftonense. The sequence goes on from CATNEM010000073.1 coordinate 62,402, forward strand.
TGGCGTAGACTTGCTCAACCTCACTTCATTAACAATCGTTAACAACTGCTAGCCTATCTGAAGGTGGAGCCAGGAGCGCCGAAATTCAATAATCCAGTGTAAAACCACTCCACCTGGCCGTTCTCTGCACACTGTTGCTCCTTCTGGGCATTCTGTCCAAACAGGCGCTCACGTTCATGCAGGCGTCTGCCCGCAGCGCAGTCGATTTCGCCCTAGTGAAAGCAGGTTTAATTGTAATTTATTATTTGCGCCTTAGAGAAGCAGTCAGCCTGCTGCTCCTTTGTGGAAAAAAGACTTGCTAATGTTGTGAAATGAGTGCGCCTCCACCCGCCTACTGCATGGCCCGTTCCAGGTAAGCGCGCCAGTCAGTCAGAGAATATACTTATTCTGTAATTCTGGCTTCGAGGAGATACGAGTACAGGCCTGCAAGTCTATTGCGCACAGTTAGCGAGGAAACGAGCAAGGAAAATTTTGGTAAGACCGGCCCTACCGACGCGTCAATTAGAGAAGCTCTCACTCACCTCTTTACTGCAGTTTAAGGCCTGCGGCAAGGATTTCCAATCGGTATGCAACTCTTGTGGCCAGCATGTGCTCATAGCCATAGCTGCATAACAAAGTGTACCCAATCCGGAGAATTTCGTCTCCAAAGTAGCTATCGTCAGTGTCTGGTGTGCCAGGAGTCGGCAACAGTCCGTTCCATGATTTGCATACCAGATTAACACTGCCTGCTGGCTGAGGTACACGTACATGTACGAGTTTCCAATGCTCATCAGTAAAGCCATTTTCGAACGGAGCCGTGCGAGTCCAGTAACTGTTGTACATATAGTAGCTATATGCGTAGAATGTGACGTGTTTGTA
>CATNEM010000074.1:0-2500 GCA_950096795.1 Macrostomum cliftonense
TCGCTCGCTCGCTCGACTAGCTCTCTGCTCGCTCGCTCGCTCGCTCGAGCTCGCTCGCTCGCTCGCTCGCTCGCTCGCTCGCTCGCTCGCTCGCTCGCTCGCTCGCTCGCTCGCTCGCTCGCTCGCTCGCTCGCTCGCTCGCTCGCTCGCTCGCTCGCTCGCTCGCTCGCTCGCTCGCTCGCTCGCTCGCTCGCTCGCTCGCTCGCTGCTCGCTCGCTCGCTCGCTCGCTCGCTCGCTCGCTCGCTCGCTCGCTCGCTCGCTCGCTCGCTCGCTCGCTCGCTCGCTCGCTCGCTCGCTCGCTCGCTCGCTCGCTCGCTCGCTCGCTCGCTCGCTCGCTCGCTCGCTCGCTCGCTCGCTCGCTCGCTCGCTCGCTCGCTCGCTCGCTCGCTCGCTCGCTCGCTCGCTCGCTCGCTCGCTCGCTCGCTCGCTCGCTCGCTCGCTCGCTCGCTCGCTCGCTCGCTCGCTCGCTCGCTCGCTCGCTCGCTTCGCTCGCTCGCTCGCTCGCTCGCTCGCTCGCTCGCTCGCTCGCTCGCTCGCTCGCTCGCTCGCTCGCTCGCTCGCTCGCTCGCTCGCTCGCTCGCTCGCTCGCTCGCTCGCTCGCTCGCTCGCTCGCTCGCTCGCTCGCTCGCTCGCTCGCTCGCTCGCTCGCTCGCTCGCTCGCTCGCTCGCTCGCTCGCTCGCTCGCTCGCTCGCTCGCTCGCTCGCTCGCTCGCTCGCTCGCTCGCTCGCTCGCTCGCTCGCTCGCTCGCTCGCTCGCTCGCTCGCTCGCTCGCTCGCTCGCTCGCTCGCTCGCTCGCTCGCTCGCTCGCTCGCTCGCTCGCTCGCTCGCTCGCTCGCTCGCTCGCTCGCTCGCTCGCTCGCTCGCTCGCTCGCTCGCTCGCTCGCTCGCTCGCTCGCTCGCTCGCTCGCTCGCTCGCTCGCTCGCTCGCTCGCTCGCTCGCTCGCTCGCTCGCTCGCTCGCTCGCTCGCTCGCTCGCTCGCTCGCTCGCTCGCTCGCTCGCTCGCTCGCTCGCTCGCTCGCTCGCTCGCTCGCTCGCTCGCTCGCTCGCTCGCTCGCTCGCTCGCTCGCTCGCTCGCTCGCTCGCTCGCTCGCTCGCTCGCTCGCTCGCTCGCTCGCTCGCTCGCTCGCTCGCTCGCTCGCTCGCTCGCTCGCTCGCTCGCTCGCTCGCTCGCTCGCTCGCTCGCTCGCTCGCTCGCTCGCTCGCTCGCTCGCTCGCTCGCTCGCTCGCTCGCTCGCTCGCTCGCTCGCTCGCTCGCTCGCTCGCTCGCTCGCTCGCTCGCTCGCTCGCTCGCTCGCTCGCTCGCTCGCTCGCTCGCTCGCTCGCTCGCTCGCTCGCTCGCTCGCTCGCTCGCTCGCTCGCTCGCTCGCTCGCTCGCTCGCTCGCTCGCTCGCTCGCTCGCTCGCTCGCTCGCTCGCTCGCTCGCTCGCTCGCTCGCTCGCTCGCTCGCTCGCTCGCTCGCTCGCTCGCTCGCTCGCTCGCTCGCTCGCTCGCTCGCTCGCTCGCTCGCTCGCTCGCTCGCTCGCTCGCTCGCTCGCTCGCTCGCTCGCTCGCTCGCTCGCTCGCTCGCTCGCTCGCTCGCTCGCTCGCTCGCTCGCTCGCTCGCTCGCTCGCTCGCTCGCTCGCTCGCTCGCTCGCTCGCTCGCTCGCTCGCTCGCTCGCTCGCTCGCTCGCTCGCTCGCTCGCTCGCTCGCTCGCTCGCTCGCTCGCTCGCTCGCTCGCTCGCTCGCTCGCTCGCTCGCTCGCTCGCTCGCTCGCTCGCTCGCTCGCTCGCTCGCTCGCTCGCTCGCTCGCTCGCTCGCTCGCTCGCTCGCTCGCTCGCTCGCTCGCTCGCTCGCTCGCTCGCTCGCTCGCTCGCTCGCTCGCTCGCTCGCTCGCTCGCTCGCTCGCTCGCTCGCTCGCTCGCTCGCTCGCTCGCTCGCTCGCTCGCTCGCTCGCTCGCTCGCTCGCTCGCTCGCTCGCTCGCTCGCTCGCTCGCTCGCTCGCTCGCTCGCTCGCTCGCTCGCTCGCTCGCTCGCTCGCTCGCTCGCTCGCTCGCTCGCTCGCTCGCTCGCTCGCTCGCTCGCTCGCTCGCTCGCTCGCTCGCTCGCTCGCTCGCTCGCTCGCTCGCTCGCTCGCTCGCTCGCTCGCTCGCTCGCTCGCTCGCTCGCTCGCTCGCTCGCTCGCTCGCTCGCTCGCTCGCTCGCTCGCTCGCTCGCTCGCTCGCTCGCTCGCTCGCTCGCTCGCTCGCTCGCTCGCTCGCTCGCTCGCTCGCTCGCTCGCTCGCTCGCTCGCTCGCTCGCTCGCTCGCTCGCTCGCTCGCTCGCTCGCTCGCTCGCTCGCTCGCTCGCTCGCTCGCTCGCTCGCTCGCTCGCTCGCTCGCTCGCTCGCTCGCTCGCTCGCTCGCTCGCTCGCTCGCTCGCTCGCTCGCTCGCTCGCTCGCTCGCTCGCTCGCTCGCTCGCTCGCTCGCTCGCTCGCTCGCTCGCTCGCTCGCTCGCTCGCTCGCTCGCTCGCTCGCTC
>CATNEM010000074.1:7500-32500 GCA_950096795.1 Macrostomum cliftonense
CTCGCTCGCTCGCTCGCTGCTCGCTCGCTCGCTCGATCGCTCGCTCGCTCGCTCGCTGCTCGCTCGCTCGCTCCGCTCGCTCGCTCGCTCGCTCGCTCGCTCGCTCGCTCGCTCGCTTCGCTCGCTCGCTCGCTCGCTCGCGGGGGTGCATCGCTCCTGCTCGCTCTGCTCGCTCGCTCGCTCGCTCGCTCTGCTCGCTTCGCTCGCTCGCTCGCTCGCTCGCTCGCTCGCTCGCTCGCTCGCTCGCTCGCTCGCTCGCTCGCTCGCTCGCTCGCTCGCTCGCTCGCTCGCTCGCTCGCTCGCTCGCTAGCTCGCTTCGCTCGCTCGCTCGCTCGCTCGCTCGCTCGCTCGCTCCTAGCCTCGCTCGCTCGCTCGCTCGCTCGCTCGCTCGGCTCGCTCGCTCGCTCGCTCGCTCGCTCGCTCGCTCGCTCGCTCGCTCGCTCGCTCGCTCGCTCGCTCGCTCGCTCGCTCGCTCGCTCGCTCGCTCGCTCGCTCGCTCGCTCGCTCGCTCGCTCGCTCGCTCGCTCGCTCGCTCGCTCGCTCGCTCGCTCGCTCGCTCGCTCGCTCGCTCGCTCGCTCGCTCGCTCGCTCGCTCGCTCGCTCGCTCGCTCGCTCGCTCGCTCGCTCGCTCGCTCGCTCGCTCGCTCGCTCGCTCGCTCGCTCGCTCGCTCGCTCGCTCGCTCGCTCGCTCGCTCGCTCGCTCGCTCGCTCGCTCGCTCGCTCGCTCGCTCGCTCGCTCGCTCTCGCTCGCTCGCTCGCTCGCTCGCTCGCTCGCTCGCTCGCTCGCTCGCTCGCTCGCTCGCTCGCTCGCTCGCTCGCTCGCTCGCTCGCTCGCTCGCTCGCTCGCTCGCTCGCTCGCTCGCTCGCTCGCTCGCTCGCTCGCTCGCTCGCTCGCTCGCTCGCTCGCTCGCTCGCTCGCTCGCTCGCTCGCTCGCTCGCTCGCTCGCTCGCTCGCTCGCTCGCTCGCTCGCTCGCTCGCTCGCTCGCTCGCTCGCTCGCTCGCTCGCTCGCTCGCTCGCTCGCTCGCTCGCTCGCTCGCTCGCTCGCTCGCTCGCTCGCTCGCTCGCTCGCTCGCTCGCTCGCTCGCTCGCTCGCTCGCTCGCTCGCTCGCTCGCTCGCTCGCTCGCTCGCTCGCTCGCTCGCTCGCTCGCTCGCTCGCTCGCTCGCTCGCTCGCTCGCTCGCTCGCTCGCTCGCTCGCTCGCTCGCTCGCTCGCTCGCTCGCTCGCTCGCTCGCTCGCTCGCTCGCTCGCTCGCTCGCTCGCTCGCTCGCTCGCTCGCTCGCTCGCTCGCTCGCTCGCTCGCTCGCTCGCTCGCTCGCTCGCTCGCTCGCTCGCTCGCTCGCTCGCTCGCTCGCTCGCTCGCTCGCTCGCTCGCTCGCTCGCTCGCTCGCTCGCTCGCTCGCTCGCTCGCTCGCTCGCTCGCTCGCTCGCTCGCTCGCTCGCTCGCTCGCTCGCTCGCTCGCTCGCTCTCGCTCGCTCGCTCGCTCGCTCGCTCGCTCGCTCGCTCGCTCGCTCGCTCGCTCGCTCGCTCGCTCGCTCGCTCGCTCGCTCGCTCGCTCGCTCGCTCGCTCGCTCGCTCGCTCGCTCGCTCGCTCGCTCGCTCGCTCGCTCGCTCGCTCGCTCGCTCGCTCGCTCGCTCGCTCGCTCGCTCGCTCGCTCGCTCGCTCGCTCGCTCGCTCGCTCGCTCGCTCGCTCGCTCGCTCTCTCGCTCGCTCGCTCGCTCGCTCGCTCGCTCGCTCGCTCGCTCGCTCGCTCGCTCGCTCGCTCGCTCGCTCGCTCGCTCGCTCGCTCGCTCGCTCGCTCGCTCGCTCGCTCGCTCGCTCGCTCGCTCGCTCGCTCGCTCGCTCGCTCGCTCGCTCGCTCGCTCGCTCGCTCGCTCGCTCGCTCGCTCGCTCGCTCGCTCGCTCGCTCGCTCGCTCGCTCGCTCGCTCGCTCGCTCGCTCGCTCGCTCGCTCGCTCGCTCGCTCGCTCGCTCGCTCGCTCGCTCGCTCGCTCGCTCGCTCGCTCGCTCGCTCGCTCGCTCGCTCGCTCGCTCGCTCGCTCGCTCGCTCGCTCGCTCGCTCGCTCGCTCGCTCGCTCGCTCGCTCGCTCGCTCGCTCGCTCGCTCGCTCGCTCGCTCGCTCGCTCGCTCGCTCGCTCGCTCGCTCGCTCGCTCGCTCGCTCGCTCGCTCGCTCGCTCGCTCGCTCGCTCGCTCGCTCGCTCGCTCGCTCGCTCTCGCTCGCTCGCTCGCTCGCTCGCTCGCTCGCTCGCTCGCTCGCTCGCTCGCTCGCTCGCTCGCTCGCTCGCTCGCTCGCTCGCTCGCTCGCTCGCTCGCTCGCTCGCTCGCTCGCTCGCTCGCTCGCTCGCTCGCTCGCTCGCTCGCTCGCTCGCTCGCTCGCTCGCTCGCTCGCTCGCTCGCTCGCTCGCTCGCTCGCTCGCTCGCTCGCTCGCTCGCTCGCTCGCTCGCTCGCTCGCTCGCTCGCTCGCTCGCTCGCTCGCTCGCTCGCTCGCTCGCTCGCTCGCTCGCTCGCTCGCTCGCTCGCTCGCTCGCTCGCTCGCTCGCTCGCTCGCTCGCTCGCTCGCTCGCTCGCTCGCTCGCTCGCTCGCTCGCTCGCTCGCTCGCTCGCTCGCTCGCTCGCTCGCTCGCTCGCTCGCTCGCTCGCTCGCTCGCTCGCTCGCTCGCTCGCTCGCTCGCTCGCTCGCTCGCTCGCTCGCTCGCTCGCTCGCTCGCTCGCTCGCTCGCTCGCTCGCTCGCTCGCTCGCTCGCTCGCTCGCTCGCTCGCTCGCTCGCTCGCTCGCTCGCTCGCTCGCTCGCTCGCTCGCTCGCTCGCTCGCTCGCTCGCTCGCTCGCTCGCTCGCTCGCTCGCTCGCTCGCTCGCTCGCTCGCTCGCTCGCTCGCTCGCTCGCTCGCTCGCTCGCTCGCTCGCTCGCTCGCTCGCTCGCTCGCTCGCTCGCTCGCTCGCTCGCTCGCTCGCTCGCTCGCTCGCTCGCTCGCTCGCTCGCTCGCTCGCTCGCTCGCTCGCTCGCTCGCTCGCTCGCTCGCTCGCTCGCTCGCTCGCTCGCTCGCTCGCTCGCTCGCTCGCTCGCTCGCTCGCTCGCTCGCTCGCTCGCTCGCTCGCTCGCTCGCTCGCTCGCTCGCTCGCTCGCTCGCTCGCTCGCTCGCTCGCTCGCTCGCTCGCTCGCTCGCTCGCTCGCTCGCTCGCTCGCTCGCTCGCTCGCTCGCTCGCTCGCTCGCTCGCTCGCTCGCTCGCTCGCTCGCTCGCTCGCTCGCTCGCTCGCTCGCTCGCTCGCTCGCTCGCTCGCTCGCTCGCTCGCTCGCTCGCTCGCTCGCTCGCTCGCTCGCTCGCTCGCTCGCTCGCTCGCTCGCTCGCTCGCTCGCTCGCTCGCTCGCTCGCTCGCTCGCTCGCTCGCTCGCTCGCTCGCTCGCTCGCTCGCTCGCTCGCTCGCTCGCTCGCTCGCTCGCTCGCTCGCTCGCTCGCTCGCTCGCTCGCTCGCTCGCTCGCTCGCTCGCTCGCTCGCTCGCTCGCTCGCTCGCTCGCTCGCTCGCTCGCTCGCTCGCTCGCTCGCTCGCTCGCTCGCTCGCTCGCTCGCTCGCTCGCTCGCTCGCTCGCTCGCTCGCTCGCTCGCTCGCTCGCTCGCTCGCTCGCTCGCTCGCTCGCTCGCTCGCTCGCTCGCTCGCTCGCTCGCTCGCTCGCTCGCTCGCTCGCTCGCTCGCTCGCTCGCTCGCTCGCTCGCTCGCTCGCTCGCTCGCTCGCTCGCTCGCTCGCTCGCTCGCTCGCTCGCTCGCTCGCTCGCTCGCTCGCTCGCTCGCTCGCTCGCTCGCTCGCTCGCTCGCTCGCTCGCTCGCTCGCTCGCTCGCTCGCTCGCTCGCTCGCTCGCTCGCTCGCTCGCTCGCTCGCTCGCTCGCTCGCTCGCTCGCTCGCTCGCTCGCTCGCTCGCTCGCTCGCTCGCTCGCTCGCTCGCTCGCTCGCTCGCTCGCTCGCTCGCTCGCTCGCTCGCTCGCTCGCTCGCTCGCTCGCTCGCTCGCTCGCTCGCTCGCTCGCTCGCTCGCTCGCTCGCTCGCTCGCTCGCTCGCTCGCTCGCTCGCTCGCTCGCTCGCTCGCTCGCTCGCTCGCTCGCTCGCTCGCTCGCTCGCTCGCTCGCTCGCTCGCTCGCTCGCTCGCTCGCTCGCTCGCTCGCTCGCTCGCTCGCTCGCTCGCTCGCTCGCTCGCTCGCTCGCTCGCTCGCTCGCTCGCTCGCTCGCTCGCTCGCTCGCTCGCTCGCTCGCTCGCTCGCTCGCTCGCTCGCTCGCTCGCTCGCTCGCTCGCTCGCTCGCTCGCTCGCTCGCTCGCTCGCTCGCTCGCTCGCTCGCTCGCTCGCTCGCTCGCTCGCTCGCTCGCTCGCTCGCTCGCTCGCTCGCTCGCTCGCTCGCTCGCTCGCTCGCTCGCTCGCTCGCTCGCTCGCTCGCTCGCTCGCTCGCTCGCTCGCTCGCTCGCTCGCTCGCTCGCTCGCTCGCTCGCTCGCTCGCTCGCTCGCTCGCTCGCTCGCTCGCTCGCTCGCTCGCTCGCTCGCTCGCTCGCTCGCTCGCTCGCTCGCTCGCTCGCTCGCTCGCTCGCTCGCTCGCTCGCTCGCTCGCTCGCTCGCTCGCTCGCTCGCTCGCTCGCTCGCTCGCTCGCTCGCTCGCTCGCTCGCTCGCTCGCTCGCTCGCTCGCTCGCTCGCTCGCTCGCTCGCTCGCTCGCTCGCTCGCTCGCTCGCTCGCTCGCTCGCTCGCTCGCTCGCTCGCTCGCTCGCTCGCTCGCTCGCTCGCTCGCTCGCTCGCTCGCTCGCTCGCTCGCTCGCTCGCTCGCTCGCTCGCTCGCTCGCTCGCTCGCTCGCTCGCTCGCTCGCTCGCTCGCTCGCTCGCTCGCTCGCTCGCTCGCTCGCTCGCTCGCTCGCTCGCTCGCTCGCTCGCTCGCTCGCTCGCTCGCTCGCTCGCTCGCTCGCTCGCTCGCTCGCTCGCTCGCTCGCTCGCTCGCTCGCTCGCTCGCTCGCTCGCTCGCTCGCTCGCTCGCTCGCTCGCTCGCTCGCTCGCTCGCTCGCTCGCTCGCTCGCTCGCTCGCTCGCTCGCTCGCTCGCTCGCTCGCTCGCTCGCTCGCTCGCTCGCTCGCTCGCTCGCTCGCTCGCTCGCTCGCTCGCTCGCTCGCTCGCTCGCTCGCTCGCTCGCTCGCTCTCGCTCGCTCGCTCGCTCGCTCGCTCGCTCGCTCGCTCGCTCGCTCGCTCGCTCGCTCGCTCGCTCGCTCGCTCGCTCGCTCGCTCGCTCGCTCGCTCGCTCGCTCGCTCGCTCGCTCGCTCGCTCGCTCGCTCGCTCGCTCGCTCGCTCGCTCGCTCGCTCGCTCGCTCGCTCGCTCGCTCGCTCGCTCGCTCGCGCTCGCTCGCTCGCTCGCTCGCTCGCTCGCTCGCTCGCTCGCTCGCTCGCTCGCTCGCTCGCTCGCTCGCTCGCTCGCTCGCTCGCTCGCTCGCTCGCTCGCTCGCTCGCTCGCTCGCTCGCTCGCTCGCTCGCTCGCTCGCTCGCTCGCTCGCTCGCTCGCTCGCTCGCTCGCTCGCTCGCTCGCTCGCTCGCTCGCTCGCTCGCTCGCTCGCTCGCTCGCTCGCTCGCTCGCTCGCTCGCTCGCTCGCTCGCTCGCTCGCTCGCTCGCTCGCTCGCTCGCTCGCTCGCTCGCTCGCTCGCTCGCTCGCTCGCTCGCTCGCTCGCTCGCTCGCTCGCTCGCTCGCTCGCTCGCTCGCTCGCTCGCTCGCTCGCTCGCTCGCTCGCTCGCTCGCATCGCTCGACTCCTCGCTCGCTCGCTCGCTCGCTAGCTCATACGCTCGCTCGCTCGCTCGCTCGCTCGCTCGCTCGCATCGCTCGCTCGCTCCGCTCGCTCGCTCGCCTCGCTCGCTCGCTCGCTCGCTCGCTCGCTCGCTCGCTCGCTCGCTCGCTCGCTCGCTCGCTCGCTCGCTCGCTCGCTCGCTCGCTCGCTCGCTCGCTCGCTCGCTCGCTCGCTCGCTCGCTCGCTCGCTCGCTCGCTCGCTCGCTCGCTCGCTCGCTCGCTCGCTCGCTCGCTCGCTCGCTCGCTCGCTCGCTCGCTCGCTCGCTCGCTCGCTCGCTCGCTCGCTCGCTCGCTCGCTCGCTCGCTCGCTCGCTCGCTCGCTCGCTCGCTCGCTCGCTCGCTCGCTCGCTCGCTCGCTCGCTCGCTCGCTCGCTCGCTCGCTCGCTCGCTCGCTCGCTCGCTCGCTCGCTCGCTCGCTCGCTCGCTCGCTCGCTCGCTCGCTCGCTCGCTCGCTCGCTCGCTCGCTCGCTCGCTCGCTCGCTCGCTCGCTCGCTCGCTCGCTCGCTCGCTCGCTCGCTCGCTCGCTCTCGCTCGCTCGCTCGCTCGCTCGCTCGCTCGCTCGCTCGCTCGCTCGCTCGCTCGCTCGCTCGCTCGCTCGCTCGCTCGCTCGCTCGCTCGCTCGCTCGCTCGCTCGCTCGCTCGCTCGCTCGCTCGCTCGCTCGCTCGCTCGCTCGCTCGCTCGCTCGCTCGCTCGCTCGCTCGCTCGCTCGCTCGCTCGCTCGCGCTCGCTCGCTCGCTCGCTCGCTCGCTCGCTCGCTCGCTCGCTCGCTCGCTCGCTCGCTCGCTCGCTCGCTCGCTCGCTCGCTCGCTCGCTCGCTCGCTCGCTCGCTCGCTCGCTCGCTCGCTCGCTCGCTCGCTCGCTCGCTCGCTCGCTCGCTCGCTCGCTCGCTCGCTCGCTCGCTCGCTCGCTCGCTCGCTCGCTCGCTCGCTCGCTCGCTCGCTCGCTCGCTCGCTCGCTCGCTCGCTCGCTCGCTCGCTCGCTCGCTCGCTCGCTCGCTCGCTCGCTCGCTCGCTCGCTCGCTCGCTCGCTCGCTCGCTCGCTCGCTCGCTCGCTCGCTCGCTCGCTCGCTCGCTCGCTCGCTCGCTCGCTCGCTCGCTCGCTCGCTCGCTCGCTCGCTCGCTCGCTCGCTCGCTCGCTCGCTCGCTCGCTCGCTCGCTCGCTCGCTCGCTCGCTCGCTCGCTCGCTCGCTCGCTCGCTCGCTCGCTCGCTCGCTCGCTCGCTCGCTCGCTCGCTCGCTCGCTCGCTCGCTCGCTCGCTCGCTCGCTCGCTCGCTCGCTCGCTCGCTCGCTCGCTCGCTCGCTCGCTCGCTCGCTCGCTCGCTCGCTCGCTCGCTCGCTCGCTCGCTCGCTCGCTCGCTCGCTCGCTCGCTCGCTCGCTCGCTCGCTCGCTCGCTCGCTCGCTCGCTCGCTCGCTCGCTCGCTCGCTCGCTCGCTCGCTCGCTCGCTCGCTCGCTCGCTCGCTCGCTCGCTCGCTCGCTCGCTCGCTCGCTCGCTCGCTCGCTCGCTCGCTCGCTCGCTCGCTCGCTCGCTCGCTCGCTCGCTCGCTCGCTCGCTCGCTCGCTCGCTCGCTCGCTCGCTCGCTCGCTCGCTCGCTCGCTCGCTCGCTCGCTCGCTCGCTCGCTCGCTCGCTCGCTCGCTCGCTCGCTCGCTCGCTCGCTCGCTCGCTCGCTCGCTCGCTCGCTCGCTCGCTCGCTCGCTCGCTCGCTCGCTCGCTCGCTCGCTCGCTCGCTCGCTCGCTCGCTCGCTCGCTCGCTCGCTCGCTCGCTCGCTCGCTCGCTCGCTCGCTCGCTCGCTCGCTCGCTCGCTCGCTCGCTCGCTCGCTCGCTCGCTCGCTCGCTCGCTCGCTCGCTCGCTCGCTCGCTCGCTCGCTCGCTCGCTCGCTCGCTCGCTCGCTCGCTCGCTCGCTCGCTCGCTCGCTCGCTCGCTCGCTCGCTCGCTCGCTCGCTCGCTCGCTCGCTCGCTCGCTCGCTCGCTCGCTCGCTCGCTCGCTCGCTCGCTCGCTCGCTCGCTCGCTCGCTCGCTCGCTCGCTCGCTCGCTCGCTCGCTCGCTCGCTCGCTCGCTCGCTCGCTCGCTCGCTCGCTCTCGCTCGCTCGCTCTCCGCTCGCTACGCTTCGCTCGGCTCGCTTCGCTCGCATCGCTCCTCGCTTTCGCTCGCTCGCTCGCTCGCTCGCTCGCTCTCTCGCTCTCTCTGCGATCGCTCGCTCGCTCGCTCGCTCGCTCGCTCGCTAGCTCGCCTCGCTCGCTCGCTCGCATCGCTCGACTCGCTACGCTCTCGCTCCTCGATCTCGCTCGCTCGCCAGGCTCGCTCCTACGCTAGCTCGGCTCGCTCGTCGCTACGTCTCGCTCGCTCGCTCGCATCGCCTCGCTCGCTCGCTCGCTCGCTCGCTCGCTCGCTCGCTCGCTCGCTCGCTCGCATCGCTCGCGCTCGCTAGATGCTCGCATCGCTCGCTCGCTCTCTCGCTCAGCTCGCTCGCATCGCTCGCATCGCTCAGCTCGCTCGCTCGCTCTGCTCGGCTCGCATCGCTCGCTCGCTCGCTCGCCTCGCTCGCTCGCTGCTCGCTAGCTCGCTCGCTCGCTCGCTCGCTCGCTCGCTCGCTCGCTCGCTCGCTCGCTCGCTCGCTCGCTCGCTCGCTCGCTCGCTCGCTCGCTCGCTCGCTCGCTCGCTCGCTCGCTCGCTCGCTCGCTCGCTCGCTCGCTCGCTCGCTCGCTCGCTCGCTCGCTCGCTCGCTCGCTCGCTCGCTCGCTCGCTCGCTCGCTCGCTCGCTCGCTCGCTCGCTCGCTCGCTCGCTCGCTCGCTCGCTCGCTCGCTCGCTCGCTCGCTCGCTCGCTCGCTCGCTCGCTCGCTCGCTCGCTCGCTCGCTCGCTCGCTCGCTCGCTCGCTCGCTCGCTCGCTCGCTCGCTCGCTCGCTCGCTCGCTCGCTCGCTCGCTCGCTCGCTCGCTCGCTCGCTCGCTCGCTCGCTCGCTCGCTCGCTCGCTCGCTCGCTCGCTCGCTCGCTCGCTCGCTCGCTCGCTCGCTCGCTCGCTCGCTCGCTCGCTCGCTCGCTCGCTCGCTCGCTCGCTCGCTCGCTCGCTCGCTCGCTCGCTCGCTCGCTCGCTCGCTCGCTCGCTCGCTCGCTCGCTCGCTCGCTCGCTCGCTCGCTCGCTCGCTCGCTCGCTCGCTCGCTCGCTCGCTCGCTCGCTCGCTCGCTCGCTCGCTCGCTCGCTCGCTCGCTCGCTCGCTCGCTCGCTCGCTCGCTCGCTCGCTCGCTCGCTCGCTCGCTCGCTCGCTCGCTCGCTCGCTCGCTCGCTCGCTCGCTCGCTCGCTCGCTCGCTCGCTCGCTCGCTCGCTCGCTCGCTCGCTCGCTCGCTCGCTCGCTCGCTCGCTCGCTCGCTCGCTCGCTCGCTCGCTCGCTCGCTCGCTCGCTCGCTCGCTCGCTCGCTCGCTCGCTCGCTCGCTCGCTCGCTCGCTCGCTCGCTCGCTCGCTCGCTCGCTCGCTCGCTCGCTCGCTCGCTCGCTCGCTCGCTCGCTCGCTCGCTCGCTCGCTCTCGCTCGCTCGCTCGCTCGCTCGCTCGCTCGCTCGCTCGCTCGCTCGCTCGCTCGCGCTCGCTTAGTCTCCGCTCCTTGCTCGCTATGGCTCGCTCGCTCGCTCCGCTCGCTCAGCTCAGGCTCGCATCGCTTCGCTACGCTCGCTCAGCTGGCTCGCTCGCTCGCTCAGCTCGCGCATCGCTCGCTCAGTCAGCTCGCGACTCGCTCGCTCGCGCAGCTCGCTCGCTCGATCGCTCGCTCGCTCAGCTCGCTCGCTCTTCGCTCTCTCGCTCGCTCGCTGCGCTCGCTCGCTCCGCTCGCTCGACATCGCTCGCTGCTCGCTCGCTCGCTCGCTCGCTCGCATCAGCATCGCTACGCTCGCTCGCTCGCTCGCTCGCTTCGCCGCTCGCTCGCCTACGCTCGGCTCTGCTCGCTCGCTCGCCTCGCTCCTCCGCTGCTCGCTCGCTCCGCTCGCTCGCTCGCTCGCTCGCATCGCTCGCTCGCTCGCTCAGCTCGCTCAGCTCGCATCGCTCGCTCGCTCGCTAGCTCGCTCGCTCGCTACGCTCGCTCGCTCGCTCGCTCGCTCGCTCGCTCGCTCGCTCGCTCGCTCGCTCGCTCGCTCGCTCGCTCGCTCGCTCGCTCGCTCGCTCGCTCGCTCGCTCGCTCGCTCGCTCGCTCGCTCGCTCGCTCGCTCGCTCGCTCGCTCGCTCGCTCGCTCGCTCGCTCGCTCGCTCGCTCGCTCGCTCGCTCGCTCGCTCGCTCGCTCGCTCGCTCGCTCGCTCGCTCGCTCGCTCGCTCGCTCGCTCGCTCGCTCGCTCGCTCGCTCGCTCGCTCGCTCGCTCGCTCGCTCGCTCGCTCGCTCGCTCGCTCGCTCGCTCGCTCGCTCGCTCGCTCGCTCGCTCGCTCGCTCGCTCGCTCGCTCGCTCGCTCGCTCGCTCGCTCGCTCGCTCGCTCGCTCGCTCGCTCGCTCGCTCGCTCGCTCGCTCGCTCGCTCGCTCGCTCGCTCGCTCGCTCGCTCGCTCGCTCGCTCGCTCGCTCGCTCGCTCGCTCGCTCGCTCGCTCGCTCGCTCGCTCGCTCGCTCGCTCGCTCGCTCGCTCGCTCGCTCGCTCGCTCGCTCGCTCGCTCGCTCGCTCGCTCGCTCGCTCGCTCGCTCGCTCGCTCGCTCGCTCGCTCGCTCGCTCGCTCGCTCGCTCGCTCGCTCGCTCGCTCGCTCGCTCGCTCGCTCGCTCGCTCGCTCGCTCGCTCGCTCGCTCGCTCGCTCGCTCGCTCGCTCGCTCGCTCGCTCGCTCGCTCGCTCGCTCGCTCGCTCGCTCGCTCGCTCGCTCGCTCGCTCGCTCGCTCGCTCGCTCGCTCGCTCGCTCGCTCGCTCGCTCGCTCGCTCGCTCGCTCGCTCGCTCGCTCGCTCGCTCGCTCGCTCGCTCGCTCGCTCGCTCGCTCGCTCGCTCGCTCGCTCGCTCGCTCGCTCGCTCGCTCTCGCTCGCTCGCTCGCTCGCTCGCTCGCTCGCTCGCTCGCTCGCTCGCTCGCTCGCTCGCTCGCTCGCTCGCTCGCTCGCTCGCTCGCTCGCTCGCTCGCTCGCTCGCTCGCTCGCTCGCTCGCTCGCTCGCTCGCTCGCTCGCTCGCTCGCTCGCTCGCTCGCTCGCTCGCTCGCTCGCTCGCTCGCTCGCTCGCTCGCTCGCTCGCTCGCTCGCTCGCTCGCTCGCTCGCTCGCTCGCTCGCTCGCTCGCTCGCTCGCTCGCTCGCTCGCTCGCTCGCTCGCTCGCTCGCTCGCTCGCTCGCTCGCTCGCTCGCTCGCTCGCTCGCTCGCTCGCTCGCTCGCTCGCTCGCTCGCTCGCTCGCTCGCTCGCTCGCTCGCTCGCTCGCTCGCTCGCTCGCTCGCTCGCTCGCTCGCTCGCTCGCTCGCTCGCTCGCTCGCTCGCTCGCTCGCTCGCTCGCTCGCTCGCTCGCTCGCTCGCTCGCTCGCTCGCTCGCTCGCTCGCTCGCTCGCTCGCTCGCTCGCTCGCTCGCTCGCTCGCTCGCTCGCTCGCTCGCTCGCTCGCTCGCTCGCTCGCTCGCTCGCTCGCTCGCTCGCTCGCTCGCTCGCTCGCTCGCTCGCTCGCTCGCTCGCTCGCTCGCTCGCTCGCTCGCTCGCTCGCTCGCTCGCTCGCTCGCTCGCTCGCTCGCTCGCTCGCTCGCTCGCTCGCTCGCTCGCTCGCTCGCTCGCTCGCTCGCTCGCTCGCTCGCTCGCTCGCTCGCTCGCTCGCTCGCTCGCTCGCTCGCTCGCTCGCTCGCTCGCTCGCTCGCTCGCTCGCTCGCTCGCTCGCTCGCTCGCTCGCTCGCTCGCTCGCTCGCTCGCTCGCTCGCTCGCTCGCTCGCTCGCTCGCTCGCTCGCTCGCTCGCTCGCTCGCTCGCTCGCTCGCTCGCTCGCTCGCTCGCTCGCTCGCTCGCTCGCTCGCTCGCTCGCTCGCTCGCTCGCTCGCTCGCTCGCTCGCTCGCTCGCTCGCTCGCTCGCTCGCTCGCTCGCTCGCTCGCTCGCTCGCTCGCTCGCTCGCTCGCTCGCTCGCTCGCTCGCTCGCTCGCTCGCTCGCTCGCTCGCTCGCTCGCTCGCTCGCTCGCTCGCTCGCTCGCTCGCTCGCTCGCTCGCTCGCTCGCTCGCTCGCTCGCTCGCTCGCTCGCTCGCTCGCTCGCTCGCTCGCTCGCTCGCTCGCTCGCTCGCTCGCTCGCTCGCTCGCTCGCTCGCTCGCTCGCTCGCTCGCTCGCTCGCTCGCTCGCTCGCTCGCTCGCTCGCTCGCTCGCTCGCTCGCTCGCTCGCTCGCTCGCTCGCTCGCTCGCTCGCTCGCTCGCTCGCTCGCTCGCTCGCTCGCTCGCTCGCTCGCTCGCTCGCTCGCTCGCTCGCTCGCTCGCTCGCTCGCTCGCTCGCTCGCTCGCTCGCTCGCTCGCTCGCTCGCTCGCTCGCTCGCTCGCTCGCTCGCTCGCTCGCTCGCTCGCTCGCTCGCTCGCTCGCTCGCTCGCTCGCTCGCTCGCTCGCTCGCTCGCTCGCTCGCTCGCTCGCTCGCTCGCTCGCTCTCGCTCGCTCGCTCGCTCGCTCGCTCGCTCGCGCTCGCTCGACTCGCTCGCCCTCGCTCGCTCGCTCGGCTCGCTCCTCGCTCGATCGTCGCTCTCTCGCTCGCTCGCTCAGCTCGCTCGCCTCGCTCGCTCGCATCGCATAGCTCGCTCGCTCGCTCGCTCGTCTCGCTCGCTCGCTCGCTCGCTCGCTCGCTCGCTCGCTCGCTCGCTCAGCTCGCTCGCCTCGCTCGCTCGCTCGCTCGCTCGCTCAGCTCGCTCGCTCGCTCGCTCGCTCGACTCGCTCGCTCGCTCGCTCGCATCGCTCGCTCCGATACGCTCTCTACGCTCGCTCGCTCGCTCAGCTCGTCTCGCTCGCTCGCTCGATCTCGCTCAGCTCGCTCGCATCGCTCGCTCGGCTCGCTCGCTCGCTCGCTCGTCGCTCGCTCGCTCGCTCGCTCGCTCGCTCGCTACGCTCGCCTCGCTCGCTCGCCTCGCTCGCTCGCTCGCTCGCTCGCTATAGCTCGCTCGCGCTCGGCTCGCTCGCTCGCTCAGCCGCTCGCTCGGCTCGCTCGCTCGCTCGCTCGCTCGCTCGCTCGCTCGCTCGCTCGCTCTACTCGCTCGCTCCGCTCGCTCTCGATCGCTCGCCTCGCTCGCTCGCTCGCTCGCTCGCTAGCTCGCTCGCATCGCTAGCTCGCTCGCTCGCTCGCCCGCTCGCTCGCTCAGCTCGCTCGCTCGCTACGCTCGCTTCGCTCGCTCGCTCGCTCGCTCGCTCGCATCGCTTCGCTCGCTCGCTTCGCTCGCTCGCTCGCTCGCTCGCTAGCTCGCTCGCTCGCTCGCTCGCATCGCTCGCTCGCCTCGCATCGCTCGCATCGCTCGCTCGCTCGCTACGCTCGCTCGCTCGCTCGCTCTGCTCGCTTCGCTCGCTCGCCTCGCTCGCTCGGCTCTGCTGCTCGCTCGCTGGCTCGCTCGCTCGCTCGCTCGCTCGCTCGCTCGCTAAGCTCGCTCGCTCGCTCGCTCGCTCAGCTCGCTCGCTCGCTCGCTCGCTTGCTTCTCTCGCTCGCTCGCTCGCTCGCTCGCTCGCTCGCTCGCTCGCTCGCTCGCTCGCTCGCTCGCTCGCTCGCTCGCTCGCTCGCTCGCTCGCTCGCTCGCTCGCTCGCTCGCTCGCTCGCTCGCTCGCTCGCTCGCTCGCTCGCTCGCTCGCTCGCTCGCTCGCTCGCTCGCTCGCTCGCTCGCTCGCTCGCTCGCTCGCTCGCTCGCTCGCTCGCTCGCTCGCTCGCTCGCTCGCTCGCTCGCTCGCTCGCTCGCTCGCTCGCTCGCTCGCTCGCTCGCTCGCTCGCTCGCTCGCTCGCTCGCTCGCTCGCTCGCTCGCTCGCTCGCTCGCTCGCTCGCTCGCTCGCTCGCTCGCTCGCTCGCTCGCTCGCTCGCTCGCTCGCTCGCTCGCTCGCTCGCTCGCTCGCTCGCTCGCTCGCTCGCTCGCTCGCTCGCTCGCTCGCTCGCTCGCTCGCTCGCTCGCTCGCTCGCTCGCTCGCTCGCTCGCTCGCTCGCTCGCTCGCTCGCTCGCTCGCTCGCTCGCTCGCTCGCTCGCTCGCTCGCTCGCTCGCTCGCTCGCTCGCTCGCTCGCTCGCTCGCTCGCTCGCTCGCTCGCTCGCTCGCTCGCTCGCTCGCTCGCTCGCTCGCTCGCTCGCTCGCTCGCTCGCTCGCTCGCTCGCTCGCTCGCTCGCTCGCTCGCTCGCTCGCTCGCTCGCTCGCTCGCTCGCTCGCTCGCTCGCTCGCTCGCTCGCTCGCTCGCGCTCGCTCGCTCGCTCGCTCGCTCGCTCGCTCGCTCGCTCGCTCGCTCGCTCGCTCGCTCGCTCGCTCGCTCGCTCGCTCGCTCGCTCGCTCGCTCGCTCGCTCGCTCGCTCGCTCGCTCGCTCGCTCGCTCGCTCGCTCGCTCGCTCGCTCGCTCGCTCGCTCGCTCGCTCGCTCGCTCGCTCGCTCGCTCGCTCGCTCGCTCGCTCGCTCGCTCGCTCGCTCGCTCGCTCGCTCGCTCGCTCGCTCGCTCGCTCGCTCGCTCGCTCGCTCGCTCGCTCGCTCGCTCGCTCGCTCGCTCGCTCGCTCGCTCGCTCGCTCGCTCGCTCGCTCGCTCGCTCGCTCGCTCGCTCGCTCGCTCGCTCGCTCGCTCGCTCGCTCGCTCGCTCGCTCGCTCGCTCGCTCGCTCGCTCGCTCGCTCGCTCGCTCGCTCGCTCGCTCGCTCGCTCGCTCGCTCGCTCGCTCGCTCGCTCGCTCGCTCGCTCGCTCGCTCGCTCGCTCGCTCGCTCGCTCGCTCGCTCGCTCGCTCGCTCGCTCGCTCGCTCGCTCGCTCGCTCGCTCGCTCGCTCGCTCGCTCGCTCGCTCGCTCGCTCGCTCGCTCGCTCGCTCGCTCGCTCGCTCGCTCGCTCGCTCGCTCGCTCGCTCGCTCGCTCGCTCGCTCGCTCGCTCGCTCGCTCGCTCGCTCGCTCGCTCGCTCGCTCGCTCGCTCGCTCGCTCGCTCGCTCGCTCGCTCGCTCGCTCGCTCGCTCGCTCGCTCGCTCGCTCGCTCGCTCGCTCGCTCGCTCGCTCGCTCGCTCGCTCGCTCGCTCGCTCGCTCGCTCGCTCGCTCGCTCGCTCGCTCGCTCGCTCGCTCGCTCGCTCGCTCGCTCGCTCGCTCGCTCGCTCGCTCGCTCGCTCGCTCGCTCGCTCGCTCGCTCGCTCGCTCGCTCGCTCGCTCGCTCGCTCGCTCGCTCGCTCGCTCGCTCGCTCGCTCGCTCGCTCGCTCGCTCGCTCGCTCGCTCGCTCGCTCGCTCGCTCGCTCGCTCGCTCGCTCGCTCGCTCGCTCGCTCGCTCGCTCGCTCGCTCGCTCGCTCGCTCGCTCGCTCGCTCGCTCGCTCGCTCGCTCGCTCGCTCGCTCGCTCGCTCGCTCGCTCGCTCGCTCGCTCGCTCGCTCGCTCGCTCGCTCGCTCGCTCGCTCGCTCGCTCGCTCGCTCGCTCGCTCGCTCGCTCGCTCGCTCGCTCGCTCGCTCGCTCGCTCGCTCGCTCGCTCGCTCGCTCGCTCGCTCGCTCGCTCGCTCGCTCGCTCGCTCGCTCGCTCGCTCGCTCGCTCGCTCGCTCGCTCGCTCGCTCGCTCGCTCGCTCGCTCGCTCGCTCGCTCGCTCGCTCGCTCGCTCGCTCGCTCGCTCGCTCGCTCGCTCGCTCGCTCGCTCGCTCGCTCGCTCGCTCGCTCGCTCGCTCGCTCGCTCGCTCGCTCGCTCGCTCGCTCGCTCGCTCGCTCGCTCGCTCGCTCGCTCGCTCGCTCGCTCGCTCGCTCGCTCGCTCGCTCGCTCGCTCGCTCGCTCGCTCGCTCGCTCGCTCGCTCGCTCGCTCGCTCGCTCGCTCGCTCGCTCTCGCTCGCTCGCTCGCTCGCTCGCTCGCTCGCTCGCTCGCTCGCTCGCTCGCTCGCTCGCTCGCTCGCTCGCTCGCTCGCTCGCTCGCTCGCTCGCTCGCTCGCTCGCTCGCTCGCTCGCTCGCTCGCTCGCTCGCTCGCTCGCTCGCTCGCTCGCTCGCTCGCTCGCTCGCTCGCTCGCTCGCTCGCTCGCTCGCTCGCTCGCTCGCTCGCTCGCTCGCTCGCTCGCTCGCTCGCTCGCTCGCTCGCTCGCTCGCTCGCTCGCTCGCTCGCTCGCTCGCTCGCTCGCTCGCTCGCTCGCTCGCTCGCTCGCTCGCTCGCTCGCTCGCTCGCTCGCTCGCTCGCTCGCTCGCTCGCTCGCTCGCTCGCTCGCTCGCTCGCTCGCTCGCTCGCTCGCTCGCTCGCT
The DNA here is from genome assembly GCA_950096795.1 of Macrostomum cliftonense. Lineage (NCBI taxonomy): Eukaryota > Metazoa > Platyhelminthes > Macrostomidae > Macrostomum > Macrostomum cliftonense. Next base: position 23,619 of record CATNEM010000074.1, read on the forward strand.
CGCTCGCTCGCTCGCTCGCTCGCTCGCTCGCTCGCTCGCTCGCTCGCTCGCTCGCTCGCTCGCTCGCTCGCTCGCTCGCTCGCTCGCTCGCTCGCTCGCTCGCTCGCTCGCTCGCTCGCTCGCTCGCTCGCTCGCTCGCTCGCTCGCTCGCTCGCTCGCTCGCTCGCTCGCTCGCTCGCTCGCTCGCTCGCTCGCTCGCTCGCTCGCTCGCTCGCTCGCTCGCTCGCTCGCTCGCTCGCTCGCTCGCTCGCTCGCTCGCTCGCTCGCTCGCTCGCTCGCTCGCTCGCTCGCTCGCTCGCTCGCTCGCTCGCTCGCTCGCTCGCTCGCTCGCTCGCTCGCTCGCTCGCTCGCTCGCTCGCTCGCTCGCTCGCTCGCTCGCTCGCTCGCTCGCTCGCTCGCTCGCTCGCTCGCTCGCTCGCTCGCTCGCTCGCTCGCTCGCTCGCTCGCTCGCTCGCTCGCTCGCTCGCTCGCTCGCTCGCTCGCTCGCTCGCTCGCTCGCTCGCTCGCTCGCTCGCTCGCTCGCTCGCTCGCTCGCTCGCTCGCTCGCTCGCTCGCTCGCTCGCTCGCTCGCTCGCTCGCTCGCTCGCTCGCTCGCTCGCTCGCTCGCTCGCTCGCTCGCTCGCTCGCTCGCTCGCTCGCTCGCTCGCTCGCTCGCTCGCTCGCTCGCTCGCTCGCTCGCTCGCTCGCTCGCTCGCTCGCTCGCTCGCTCGCTCGCTCGCTCGCTCGCTCGCTCGCTCGCTCGCTCGCTCGCTCGCTCGCTCGCTCGCTCGCTCGCTCGCTCGCTCGCTCGCTCGCTCGCTCGCTCGCTCGCTCGCTCGCTCGCTCGCTCGCTCGCTCGCTCGCTCGCTCGCTCGCTCGCTCGCTCGCTCGCTCGCTCGCTCGCTCGCTCGCTCGCTCGCTCTCGCTCGCTCGCTCGCTCGCTCGCTCGCTCGCTCGCTCGCTCGCTCGCTCGCTCGCTCGCTCGCTCGCTCGCTCGCTCGCTCGCTCGCTCGCTCGCTCGCTCGCTCGCTCGCTCGCTCGCTCGCTCGCTCGCTCGCTCGCTCGCTCGCTCGCTCGCTCGCTCGCTCGCTCGCTCGCTCGCTCGCTCGCTCGCTCGCTCGCTCGCTCGCTCGCTCGCTCGCTCGCTCGCTCGCTCGCTCGCTCGCTCGCTCGCTCGCTCGCTCGCTCGCTCGCTCGCTCGCTCGCTCGCTCGCTCGCTCGCTCGCTCGCTCGCTCGCTCGCTCGCTCGCTCGCTCGCTCGCTCGCTCGCTCGCTCGCTCGCTCGCTCGCTCGCTCGCTCGCTCGCTCGCTCGCTCGCTCGCTCGCTCGCTCGCTCGCTCGCTCGCTCGCTCGCTCGCTCGCTCGCTCGCTCGCTCGCTCGCTCGCTCGCTCGCTCGCTCGCTCGCTCGCTCGCTCGCTCGCTCGCTCGCTCGCTCGCTCGCTCGCTCGCTCGCTCGCTCGCTCGCTCGCTCGCTCGCTCGCTCGCTCGCTCGCTCGCTCGCTCGCTCGCTCGCTCGCTCGCTCGCTCGCTCGCTCGCTCGCTCGCTCGCTCGCTCGCTCGCTCGCTCGCTCGCTCGCTCGCTCGCTCGCTCGCTCGCTCGCTCGCTCGCTCGCTCGCTCGCTCGCTCGCTCGCTCGCTCGCTCGCTCGCTCGCTCGCTCGCTCGCTCGCTCGCTCGCTCGCTCGCTCGCTCGCTCGCTCGCTCGCTCGCTCGCTCGCTCGCTCGCTCGCTCGCTCGCTCGCTCGCTCGCTCGCTCGCTCGCTCGCTCGCTCGCTCGCTCGCTCGCTCGCTCGCTCGCTCGCTCGCTCGCTCGCTCGCTCGCTCGCTCGCTCGCTCGCTCGCTCGCTCGCTCGCTCTCGCTCGCTCGCTCGCTCGCTCGCTCGCTCGCTCGCTCGCTCGCTCGCTCGCTCGCTCGCTCGCTCGCTCGCTCGCTCGCTCGCTCGCTCGCTCGCTCGCTCGCTCGCTCGCTCGCTCGCTCGCTCGCTCGCTCGCTCGCTCGCTCGCTCGCTCGCTCGCTCGCTCGCTCGCTCGCTCGCTCGCTCGCTCGCTCGCTCGCTCGCTCGCTCGCTCGCTCGCTCGCTCGCTCGCTCGCTCGCTCGCTCGCTCGCTCGCTCGCTCGCTCGCTCGCTCGCTCGCTCGCTCGCTCGCTCGCTCGCTCGCTCGCTCGCTCGCTCGCTCGCTCGCTCGCTCGCTCGCTCGCTCGCTCGCTCGCTCGCTCGCTCGCTCGCTCGCTCGCTCGCTCGCTCGCTCGCTCGCTCGCTCGCTCGCTCGCTCGCTCGCTCGCTCGCTCGCTCGCTCGCTCGCTCGCTCGCTCGCTCGCTCGCTCGCTCGCTCGCTCGCTCGCTCGCTCGCTCGCTCGCTCGCTCGCTCGCTCGCTCGCTCGCTCGCTCGCTCGCTCGCTCGCTCGCTCGCTCGCTCGCTCGCTCGCTCGCTCGCTCGCTCGCTCGCTCGCTCGCTCGCTCGCTCGCTCGCTCGCTCGCTCGCTCGCTCGCTCGCTCGCTCGCTCGCTCGCTCGCTCGCTCGCTCGCTCGCTCGCTCGCTCGCTCGCTCGCTCGCTCGCTCGCTCGCTCGCTCGCTCGCTCGCTCGCTCGCTCGCTCGCTCGCTCGCTCGCTCGCTCGCTCGCTCGCTCGCTCGCTCGCTCGCTCGCTCGCTCGCTCGCTCGCTCGCTCGCTCGCTCGCTCGCTCGCTCGCTCGCTCGCTCGCTCGCTCGCTCGCTCGCTCGCTCGCTCGCTCGCTCGCTCGCTCGCTCGCTCGCTCGCTCGCTCGCTCGCTCGCTCGCTCGCTCGCTCGCTCGCTCGCTCGCTCGCTCGCTCGCTCGCTCGCTCGCTCGCTCGCTCGCTCGCTCGCTCGCTCGCTCGCTCGCTCGCTCGCTCGCTCGCTCGCTCGCTCGCTCGCTCGCTCGCTCGCTCGCTCGCTCGCTCGCTCGCTCGCTCGCTCGCTCGCTCGCTCGCTCGCTCGCTCGCTCGCTCGCTCGCTCGCTCGCTCGCTCGCTCGCTCGCTCGCTCGCTCGCTCGCTCGCTCGCTCGCTCGCTCGCTCGCTCGCTCGCTCGCTCGCTCGCTCGCTCGCTCGCTCGCTCGCTCGCTCGCTCGCTCGCTCGCTCGCTCGCTCGCTCGCTCGCTCGCTCGCTCGCTCGCTCGCTCGCTCGCTCGCTCGCTCGCTCGCTCGCTCGCTCGCTCGCTCGCTCGCTCGCTCGCTCGCTCGCTCGCTCGCTCGCTCGCTCGCTCGCTCGCTCGCTCGCTCGCTCGCTCGCTCGCTCGCTCGCTCGCTCGCTCGCTCGCTCGCTCGCTCGCTCGCTCGCTCGCTCGCTCGCTCGCTCGCTCGCTCGCTCGCTCGCTCGCTCGCTCGCTCTCGCTCGCTCGCTCGCTCGCTCGCTCGCTCGCTCGCTCGCTCGCTCGCTCGCTCGCTCGCTCGCTCGCTCGCTCGCTCGCTCGCTCGCTCGCTCGCTCGCTCGCTCGCTCGCTCGCTCGCTCGCTCGCTCGCTCGCTCGCTCGCTCGCTCGCTCGCTCGCTCGCTCGCTCGCTCGCTCGCTCGCTCGCTCGCTCGCTCGCTCGCTCGCTCGCTCGCTCGCTCGCTCGCTCGCTCGCTCGCTCGCTCGCTCGCTCGCTCGCTCGCTCGCTCGCTCGCTCGCTCGCTCGCTCGCTCGCTCGCTCGCTCGCTCGCTCGCTCGCTCGCTCGCTCGCTCGCTCGCTCGCTCGCTCGCTCGCTCGCTCGCTCGCTCGCTCGCTCGCTCGCTCGCTCGCTCGCTCGCTCGCTCGCTCGCTCGCTCGCTCGCTCGCTCGCTCGCTCGCTCGCTCGCTCGCTCGCTCGCTCGCTCGCTCGCTCGCTCGCTCGCTCGCTCGCTCGCTCGCTCGCTCGCTCGCTCGCTCGCTCGCTCGCTCGCTCGCTCGCTCGCTCGCTCGCTCGCTCGCTCGCTCGCTCGCTCGCTCGCTCGCTCGCTCGCTCGCTCGCTCGCTCGCTCGCTCGCTCGCTCGCTCGCTCGCTCGCTCGCTCGCTCGCTCGCTCGCTCGCTCGCTCGCTCGCTCGCTCGCTCGCTCGCTCGCTCGCTCGCTCGCTCGCTCGCTCGCTCGCTCGCTCGCTCGCTCGCTCGCTCGCTCGCTCTCGCTCGCTCGCTCGCTCGCTCGCTCGCTCGCTCGCTCGCTCGCTCGCTCGCTCGCTCGCTCGCTCGCTCGCTCGCTCGCTCGCTCGCTCGCTCGCTCGCTCGCTCGCTCGCTCGCTCGCTCGCTCGCTCGCTCGCTCGCTCGCTCGCTCGCTCGCTCGCTCGCTCGCTCGCTCGCTCGCTCGCTCGCTCGCTCGCTCGCTCGCTCGCTCGCTCGCTCGCTCGCTCGCTCGCTCGCTCGCTCGCTCGCTCGCTCGCTCGCTCGCTCGCTCGCTCGCTCGCTCGCTCGCTCGCTCGCTCGCTCGCTCGCTCGCTCGCTCGCTCGCTCGCTCGCTCGCTCGCTCGCTCGCTCGCTCGCTCGCTCGCTCGCTCGCTCGCTCGCTCGCTCGCTCGCTCGCTCGCTCGCTCGCTCGCTCGCTCGCTCGCTCGCTCGCTCGCTCGCTCGCTCGCTCGCTCGCTCGCTCGCTCGCTCGCTCGCTCGCTCGCTCGCTCGCTCGCTCGCTCGCTCGCTCGCTCGCTCGCTCGCTCGCTCGCTCGCTCGCTCGCTCGCTCGCTCGCTCGCTCGCTCGCTCGCTCGCTCGCTCGCTCGCTCGCTCGCTCGCTCGCTCGCTCGCTCGCTCGCTCGCTCGCTCGCTCGCTCGCTCGCTCGCTCGCTCGCTCGCTCGCTCGCTCGCTCGCTCGCTCGCTCGCTCGCTCGCTCGCTCGCTCGCTCGCTCGCTCGCTCGCTCGCTCGCTCGCTCGCTCGCTCGCTCGCTCGCTCGCTCGCTCGCTCGCTCGCTCGCTCGCTCGCTCGCTCGCTCGCTCGCTCGCTCGCTCGCTCGCTCGCTCGCTCGCTCGCTCGCTCGCTCGCTCGCTCGCTCGCTCGCTCGCTCGCTCGCTCGCTCGCTCGCTCGCTCGCTCGCTCGCTCGCTCGCTCGCTCGCTCGCTCGCTCGCTCGCTCGCTCGCTCGCTCGCTCGCTCGCTCGCTCGCTCGCTCGCTCGCTCGCTCGCTCGCTCGCTCGCTCGCTCGCTCGCTCGCTCGCTCGCTCGCTCGCTCGCTCGCTCGCTCGCTCGCTCGCTCGCTCGCTCGCTCGCTCGCTCGCTCGCTCGCTCGCTCGCTCGCTCGCTCGCTCGCTCGCTCGCTCGCTCGCTCGCTCGCTCGCTCGCTCGCTCGCTCGCTCGCTCGCTCGCTCGCTCGCTCGCTCGCTCGCTCGCTCGCTCGCTCGCTCGCTCGCTCGCTCGCTCGCTCGCTCGCTCGCTCGCTCGCTCGCTCGCTCGCTCGCTCGCTCGCTCGCTCGCTCGCTCGCTCGCTCGCTCGCTCGCTCGCTCGCTCGCTCGCTCGCTCGCTCGCTCGCTCGCTCGCTCGCTCGCTCGCTCGCTCGCTCGCTCGCTCGCTCGCTCGCTCGCTCGCTCGCTCGCTCGCTCGCTCGCTCGCTCGCTCGCTCGCTCGCTCGCTCGCTCGCTCGCTCGCTCGCTCGCTCGCTCGCTCGCTCGCTCGCTCGCTCGCTCGCTCGCTCGCTCGCTCGCTCGCTCGCTCGCTCGCTCGCTCGCTCGCTCGCTCGCTCGCTCGCTCGCTCGCTCGCTCGCTCGCTCGCTCGCTCGCTCGCTCGCTCGCTCGCTCGCTCGCTCGCTCGCTCGCTCGCTCGCTCGCTCGCTCGCTCGCTCGCTCGCTCGCTCGCTCGCTCGCTCGCTCGCTCGCTCGCTCGCTCGCTCGCTCGCTCGCTCGCTCGCTCGCTCGCTCGCTCGCTCGCTCGCTCGCTCGCTCGCTCGCTCGCTCGCTCGCTCGCTCGCTCGCTCGCTCGCTCGCTCGCTCGCTCGCTCGCTCGCTCGCTCGCTCGCTCGCTCGCTCGCTCGCTCGCTCGCTCGCTCGCTCGCTCGCTCGCTCGCTCGCTCGCTCGCTCGCTCGCTCGCTCGCTCGCTCGCTCGCTCGCTCGCTCGCTCGCTCGCTCGCTCGCTCGCTCGCTCGCTCGCTCGCTCGCTCGCTCGCTCGCTCGCTCGCTCGCTCGCTCGCTCGCTCGCTCGCTCGCTCGCTCGCTCGCTCGCTCGCTCGCTCGCTCGCTCGCTCGCTCGCTCGCTCGCTCGCTCGCTCGCTCGCTCGCTCGCTCGCTCGCTCGCTCGCTCGCTCGCTCGCTCGCTCGCTCGCTCGCTCGCTCGCTCGCTCGCTCGCTCGCTCGCTCGCTCGCTCGCTCGCTCGCTCGCTCGCTCGCTCGCTCGCTCGCTCGCTCGCTCGCTCGCTCGCTCGCTCGCTCGCTCGCTCGCTCGCTCGCTCGCTCGCTCGCTCGCTCGCTCGCTCGCTCGCTCGCTCGCTCGCTCGCTCGCTCGCTCGCTCGCTCGCTCGCTCGCTCGCTCGCTCGCTCGCTCGCTCGCTCGCTCGCTCGCTCGCTCGCTCGCTCGCTCGCTCGCTCGCTCGCTCGCTCGCTCGCTCGCTCGCTCGCTCGCTCGCTCGCTCGCTCGCTCGCTCGCTCGCTCGCTCGCTCGCTCGCTCGCTCGCTCGCTCGCTCGCTCGCTCGCTCGCTCGCTCGCTCGCTCGCTCGCTCGCTCGCTCGCTCGCTCGCTCGCTCGCTCGCTCGCTCGCTCGCTCGCTCGCTCGCTCGCTCGCTCGCTCGCTCGCTCGCTCGCTCGCTCGCTCGCTCGCTCGCTCGCTCGCTCGCTCGCTCGCTCGCTCGCTCGCTCGCTCGCTCGCTCGCTCGCTCGCTCGCTCGCTCGCTCGCTCGCTCGCTCGCTCGCTCGCTCGCTCGCTCGCTCGCTCGCTCGCTCGCTCGCTCGCTCGCTCGCTCGCTCGCTCGCTCGCTCGCTCGCTCGCTCGCTCGCTCGCTCGCTCGCTCGCTCGCTCGCTCGCTCGCTCGCTCGCTCGCTCGCTCGCTCGCTCGCTCGCTCGCTCGCTCGCTCGCTCGCTCGCTCGCTCGCTCGCTCGCTCGCTCGCTCGCTCGCTCGCTCGCTCGCTCGCTCGCTCGCTCGCTCGCTCGCTCGCTCGCTCGCTCGCTCGCTCGCTCGCTCGCTCGCTCGCTCGCTCGCTCGCTCGCTCGCTCGCTCGCTCGCTCGCTCGCTCGCTCGCTCGCTCGCTCGCTCGCTCGCTCGCTCGCTCGCTCGCTCGCTCGCTCGCTCGCTCGCTCGCTCGCTCGCTCGCTCGCTCGCTCGCTCGCTCGCTCGCTCGCTCGCTCGCTCGCTCGCTCGCTCGCTCGCTCGCTCGCTCGCTCGCTCGCTCGCTCGCTCGCTCGCTCGCTCGCTCGCTCGCTCGCTCGCTCGCTCGCTCGCTCGCTCGCTCGCTCGCTCGCTCGCTCGCTCGCTCGCTCGCTCGCTCGCTCGCTCGCTCGCTCGCTCGCTCGCTCGCTCGCTCGCTCGCTCGCTCGCTCGCTCGCTCGCTCGCTCGCTCTCGCTCGCTCGCTCGCTCGCTCGCTCGCTCGCTCGCTCGCTCGCTCGCTCGCTCGCTCGCTCGCTCGCTCGCTCGCTCGCTCGCTCGCTCGCTCGCTCGCTCGCTCGCTCGCTCGCTCGCTCGCTCGCTCGCTCGCTCGCTCGCTCGCTCGCTCGCTCGCTCGCTCGCTCGCTCGCTCGCTCGCTCGCTCGCTCGCTCGCTCGCTCGCTCGCTCGCTCGCTCGCTCGCTCGCTCGCTCGCTCGCTCGCTCGCTCGCTCGCTCGCTCGCTCGCTCGCTCGCTCGCTCGCTCGCTCGCTCGCTCGCTCGCTCGCTCGCTCGCTCGCTCGCTCGCTCGCTCGCTCGCTCGCTCGCTCGCTCGCTCGCTCGCTCGCTCGCTCGCTCGCTCGCTCGCTCGCTCGCTCGCTCGCTCGCTCGCTCGCTCGCTCGCTCGCTCGCTCGCTCGCTCGCTCGCTCGCTCGCTCGCTCGCTCGCTCGCTCGCTCGCTCGCTCGCTCGCTCGCTCGCTCGCTCGCTCGCTCGCTCGCTCGCTCGCTCGCTCGCTCGCTCGCTCGCTCGCTCGCTCGCTCGCTCGCTCGCTCGCTCGCTCGCTCGCTCGCTCGCTCGCTCGCTCGCTCGCTCGCTCGCTCGCTCGCTCGCTCGCTCGCTCGCTCGCTCGCTCGCTCGCTCGCTCGCTCGCTCGCTCGCTCGCTCGCTCGCTCGCTCGCTCGCTCGCTCGCTCGCTCGCTCGCTCGCTCGCTCGCTCGCTCGCTCGCTCGCTCGCTCGCTCGCTCGCTCGCTCGCTCGCTCGCTCGCTCGCTCGCTCGCTCGCTCGCTCGCTCGCTCGCTCGCTCGCTCGCTCGCTCGCTCGCTCGCTCGCTCGCTCGCTCGCTCGCTCGCTCGCTCGCTCGCTCGCTCGCTCGCTCGCTCGCTCGCTCGCTCGCTCGCTCGCTCGCTCGCTCGCTCGCTCGCTCGCTCGCTCGCTCGCTCGCTCGCTCTCGCTCGCTCGCTCGCTCGCTCGCTCGCTCGCTCGCTCGCTCGCTCGCTCGCTCGCTCGCTCGCTCGCTCGCTCGCTCGCTCGCTCGCTCGCTCGCTCGCTCGCTCGCTCGCTCGCTCGCTCGCTCGCTCGCTCGCTCGCTCGCTCGCTCGCTCGCTCGCTCGCTCGCTCGCTCGCTCGCTCGCTCGCTCGCTCGCTCGCTCGCTCGCTCGCTCGCTCGCTCGCTCGCTCGCTCGCTCGCTCGCTCGCTCGCTCGCTCGCTCGCTCGCTCGCTCGCTCGCTCGCTCGCTCGCTCGCTCGCTCGCTCGCTCGCTCGCTCGCTCGCTCGCTCGCTCGCTCGCTCGCTCGCTCGCTCGCTCGCTCGCTCGCGCTCGCTTCGCTCGTCTCGCTCGCTCGCTAGCTCGCTCGCTCGCTCCTCGCTCCGCATTAGGCTCGCTCAGCTCGCTCGCTCGCTCGCTCGCTCCTAGCTCGCTCGCTCGC
>CATNEM010000074.1:37500-48612 GCA_950096795.1 Macrostomum cliftonense
GCTCGCTCGCTCGCTCGCTCGCTCGCTCGCTCGCTCGCTCGCTCGCTCGCTCGCTCGCTCGCTCGCTCGCTCGCTCGCTCGCTCGCTCGCTCGCTCGCTCGCTCGCTCGCTCGCTCGCTCGCATCGCTCGCTCGCTCGCTCGCTCGCTCGCTCGCTCGCTCGCTCGCTCGCTCGCTCGCTCGCTCGCTCGCTCGCTCGCTCGCTCGCTCGCTCGCTCGCTCGCTCGCTCGCTCGCTCGCTCGCTCGCTCGCTCGCTCGCTCGCTCGCTCGCTCGCTCGCTCGCTCGCTCGCTCGCTCGCTCGCTCGCTCGCTCGCTCGCTCGCTCGCTCGCTCGCTCGCTCGCTCGCTCGCTCGCTCGCTCGCTCGCTCGCTCGCTCGCTCGCTCGCTCGCTCGCTCGCTCGCTCGCTCGCTCGCTCGCTCGCTCGCTCGCTCGCTCGCTCGCTCGCTCGCTCGCTCGCTCGCTCGCTCGCTCGCTCGCTCGCTCGCTCGCTCGCTCGCTCGCTCGCTCGCTCGCTCGCTCGCTCGCTCGCTCGCTCGCTCGCTCGCTCGCTCGCTCGCTCGCTCGCTCGCTCGCTCGCTCGCTCGCTCGCTCGCTCGCTCGCTCGCTCGCTCGCTCGCTCGCTCGCTCGCTCGCTCGCTCGCTCGCTCGCTCGCTCGCTCGCTCGCTCGCTCGCTCGCTCGCTCGCTCGCTCGCTCGCTCGCTCGCTCGCTCGCTCGCTCGCTCGCTCGCTCGCTCGCTCGCTCGCTCGCTCGCTCGCTCGCTCGCTCGCTCGCTCGCTCGCTCGCTCGCTCGCTCGCTCGCTCGCTCGCTAGCTCGCTCGCTCGCTCGCTCGCTCGCTCGCTCGCTCGCTCGCTCGCTCGCTCGCTCGCTCGCTCGCTCGCTCGCTCGCTCGCTCGCTCGCTCGCTCGCTCGCTCGCTCGCTCGCTCGCTCGCTCGCTCGCTCGCTCGCTCGCTCGCTCGCTCACTCGCTCGCTCGCTCGCTCGCTCGCTCGCTCGCTCGCTCGCTCGCTCGCTCGCTCGCTCGCTCGCTCGCTCGACTCGCTCGCTCGCTCGCTCGCTCGCTCGCTCGCTCGCTCGCTCGCTCGCTCGCTCGCTCGCTCGCTCGCTCGCTCGCTCGCTCGCTCGCTCGCTCGCTCGCTCGCTCGCTCGCTCGCTCGCTCGCTCGCTCGCTCGCTCGCTCGCTCGCTCGCTCGCTCGCTCGCTCGCTCGCTCGCTCGCTCGCTCGCTCGCTCGCTCGCTCGCTCGCTCGCTCGCTCGCTCGCTCGCTCGCTCGCTCGCTCGCTCGCTCGCTCGCTCGCTCGCTCGCTCGCTCGCTCGCTCGCTCGCTCGCTCGCTCGCTCGCTCGCTCGCTCGCTCGCTCGCTCGCTCGCTCGCTCGCTCGCTCGCTCGCTCGCTCGCTCGCTCGCTCGCTCGCTCGCTCGCTCGCTCGCTCGCTCGCTCAGCTCGCTCGCTCGCTCGCTCGCTCGCTCGCTCGCTCGCTCGCTCGCTCGCTCGCTCGCTCGCTCGCTCGCTCGCTCGCTCGCTCGCTCGCTCGCTCGCTCGCTCGCTCGCTCGCTCGCTCGCTCGCTCGCTCGCTCGCTCGCTCGCTCGCTCGCTCGCTCGCTCGCTCGCTCGCTCGCTCGCTCGCTCGCTCGCTCGCTCGCTCGCTCGCTCGCTCGCTCAGCTCGCTCGCTCGCTCGCTCGCTCGCTCGCTCGCTCGCTCGCTCGCTCGCTCGCTCGCTCGCTCGCTCGCTCGCTCGCTCGCTCGCTCGCTCGCTCGCTCGCTCGCTACGCTCGCTCGCTCGCTCGCTCGCTCGCTCGCTCGCTCGCTCGCTCGCTCGCTCGCTCGCTCGCTCGCTCGCTCGCTCGCTTCGCTCGCTCGCTCGCTCGCTCGCTCGCTCGCTCGCTCGCTCGCTCGCTCAGCTCGCTCGCTCGCTCGCTCGCTCGCTCGCTCGCTCGCTCGCTCGCTCGCTCGCTCGCTCGCTCGCTCGCTCGCTCGCTCGCTCGCTCGCTCGCTCGCTCGCTCGCTCGCTCGCTCGCTCGCTCGCTCGCTCGCTCGCTCGCTCGCTCGCTCGCTCGCTCGCTCGCTCGCTCGCTCGCGCTCGCTCGCTCGCTCGCTCGCTCGCTCGCTCGCTCGCTCGCTCGCTCGCTCGCTCGCTCGCTCGCTCGACTCGCTCGCTCGCTCGCTCGCTCGCTCGCTCGCTCGCTCGCTCGCATCGCTCGCTCGCTACGCTCGCTCGCTCGCTCGCTCGCTCGCTCGCTCGCTCGCTCGCTCGCTCGCTCGCTCGCTCGCTCGCTAGCTCGCTCGCTCGCTCGCTCGCTCGCTCGCTCGCTCGCTCGCTCGCTCGCTCGCTCGCTCGCTCGCTCGCTCGCTCGCTCGCTCGCTCGCTCGCTAGCTCGCTCGCTCGCTCGCTCGCTCGCTAGCTCGCTCGCTCGCTCGCTCGCTCGCTCGCTCGCTCGCTCGCTCGCTCGCTCGCTCGCTCGCTCGCTCGCTCGCTCGCTCGCTCGCTAGCTCGCTCGCTCGCTCGCTCGCTTCGCTCGCTCGCTCGCTCGCTCGCTCGGTCGCTCGCTCGCTCGCTCGCTCATCGCTCGCTCGCTCCTATGCTCGCTCGCTCGATCCTCGCTCGCGTTCGCTGCTGCTCGCTAGACTCGCTACGCTAGCTTCGCTAGCTCGCTCGATCAGCTCGCTGTCGCTCGCTCCGCTCGCTTCGCTCGCTCGCTCGCTACGCATGCTGCTCGCTGCGCTCTGCTAGCTCGCTCGTATCGGCTCGCCTCGTCTCGCTCGCTCGCTCGCTCGCTCGCTCGCTCGCTCGCTCGCTCGCTCGCTCGCATCGCTCGCTCGCTCGCTCGCTCGCTCGCTCGCTCGCTCAGCTCGCATCCGCTCGCTCAGCTCTTCGACTGCTACGCTGCGCCTCGCTAGCTCGCTCGCTTCAGCTAGCTAGCTCGGCTCAGCATCGCTCGCTCGCTCGCTAGCTCGCTCGCTAGCATCGTCTCAGCTCGCATCAGCTCGCTCGCTAGCTCGACTCGCACGCTCGCTCGCTCGATCGCTCGCTAGCTCGCTTCGCTAGCTCGCTCGCTGCCGCGTCCCTCCTACGCTCGCTCGGCTCGCTCGCTCGCTCGCTAGCTCCGCCTCGCTCAGCTCAGCTACGCTCGCTCGCCTAGGCTCGCTCGCTGCGCGCGCTCGCTCGCACTCGCTCGCTCGCTGCTCCAGCTCGCTCCCCGCTCGCTCGGGCTCCGACTCGCGCGATCGCTCGATCGCTCGCTCGCTCGATCAGGCTCGCTCGGTCGCTCGCTCGCTTCCGCATCGCTTCGATAGCTGCTCGCCTACGCTCGCTCGCTCGCTCGCTCGCTCGCTCGCTCGCTCGCTCGCTCGCTCGCTCGCTCGCTCGCTCGCTCGCTCGCTCGCTCGCTCGCTACGCTCGCTCGCTCGCTCGCTCGCTCGCTCGCATCGCTCGCTCGCTCGCTCGCTCGCTCGCTCGCTCGCTCGCTCGCTCGCTCGCTCGCTCGCTCGCTCGCTCGCTCGCTCGCTCGCTCGCTCGCTCGCTCGCTCGCTCGCTCGCTCGCTCGCTCGCTCGCTCGCTCGCTCGCTCGCTCGCTCGCTCGCTCGCTCGCTCGCTCGCTCGCTCGCTCGCTCGCTCGCTCGCTCGCTCGCTCGCTCGCTCGCTCGCTCGCTCGCTCGCTCGCTCGCTCGCTCGCTCGCTCGCTCGCTCGCTCGCTCGCTCGCTCGCTCGCTCGCTCGCTCGCTCTCGCTCGCTCGCTCGCTCGCTCGCTCGCTCGCTCGCTCGCTCGCTCGCATCGCTCGCTCGCTCGCTCGCTCGCTCGCTCGCTCGCTCGCTCGCTCGCATAGATCGCTCGGCCGACTCAGCCTCGCTCGCTAGCTCGCTCCGCATCTCGCTCGCTCGCTCGCTCGCTCGCTCGCTCGATCGCTCGCTCGCTCGCTCGCTCGCTCGCTCGCTAGCTCGCTCGCTCTCGCTCGCTCGCTCAGCTCGCTCGCTCGCTCAGCTCGCCTCGCTCGCTCGCTCGCTCGCTCGCTCGCTCGCATCGCTCGCTCGCTCGCTCGCTCGCATCGCTCGCTCGCTCGCTCGCTCGCTCGCTCGACTCGCTCGCTCGCTACGCTCAGCTCGCTCGCTCGCTCGCTCGCTCGCTCGCTCAGCTCGCTCGCTCGCTACGCTCGCTCGCTCGATCGCTCGCTCGCTCGCTCGCTCGCTCGCTCGCTCGATGCATCGCTCGCTCGCTCCTCGCTCGCTCGCTCGCTCGCTCGCTCGCTCGCTCGCTCGCTCTCGCTCGCTCGCTCGCTCGCTCGCTCGCTCGCTCGCTCGCTCGCTCGCTCGCTCGCTCGCTCGCTCGCTCGCTCGCTCGCTCGCTCGCTCGCTAGCTCGCTCGCTCGCTCGCTCGCTCGCTCGCTCGCTCGCTCGCTCGCTCGCTCGCATCGATCGCTCTGCTCGCTCGCTCTCGCACTCGCTCGATAGTCTCGCTCAGCTCGACTCGCTCGCTACGATCGCTCGACTCGCTCGCTCGACTCGCGTCGCTAAGCTCGCTTCGCTTCGCTCGCTCGCTCGCTCGCTCGCTCGCTCCTCGCTCGCTCGCTCGCTTCGCTCGCTCGCTCGCTGCTAGCTCAGCTCGCTCGCTCGCTCGCTCAGCTCGCATACGTGCTCGCTCGATCGCTCGCTCAGCTCGCTCGCTCGCTACGCTCGCTCATACCTCGCTCGCTAGCTCGACCTTCCCTCGCTCGCTCGCTCGGCTCGCTCGCTCCTCGCTCAGCTCAGCGTCGCTGAGCTCGGCTGCGCATCGACTTAGCCTCCGGCTCGCTCGCTCGCTCGCTCGCTCCTCGCTCGCTTCGATCGCTCGCTCGCTCGCTCGCTCGCATCTCTCAGCGCGTCGCTCGCTCGCTCGCTCGCTCGCTCGCTCGCTCGCTCGCTCGCTCGCTCGCTCGCTCGCTCGCTCGCTCGCTCGCTCGCTCGCTCGCTCGCTCGCTCGCTCGCTCGCTCGCTCGCTCGCTCGCTCGCTCGCTCGCTCGCTCGCTCGCTCGCTCGCTCGCTCGCTCGCTCGCTCGCTCGCTCGCTCGCTCGCTCGCTCGCTCGCTCGCTCGCTCGCTCGCTCGCTCGCTCGCTCGCTCGCTCGCTCGCTCGCTCGCTCGCTCGCTCGCTCGCTCGCTCGCTCGCTCGCTCGCTCGCTCGCTCGCTCGCTCGCTCGCTCGCTCGCTCGCTCGCTCGCTCGCTCGCTCGCTCGCTCGCTCGCTCGCTCGCTCGCTCGCTCGCTCGCTCGCTCGCTCGCTCGCTCGCTCGCTCGCTCGCTCGCTCGCTCGCTCGCTCGCTCGCTCGCTCGCTCGCTCGCTCGCTCGCTCGCTCGCTCGCTCGCTCGCTCGCTCGCTCGCTCGCTCGCTCGCTCGCTCGCTCGCTCGCTCGCTCGCTCGCTCGCTCGCTCGCTCGCTCGCTCGCTCGCTCGCTCGCTCGCTCGCTCGCTCGCTCGCTCGCTCGCTCGCTCGCTCGCTCGCTCGCTCGCTCGCTCGCTCGCTCGCTCGCTCGCTCGCTCGCTCGCTCGCTCGCTCGCTCGCTCGCTCGCTCGCTCGCTCGCTCGCTCGCTCGCTCGCTCGCTCGCTCGCTCGCTCGCTCGCTCGCTCGCTCGCTCGCTCGCTCGCTCGCTCGCTCGCTCGCTCGCTCGCTCGCTCGCTCGCTCGCTCGCTCGCTCGCTCGCTCGCTCGCTCGCTCGCTCGCTCGCTCGCTCGCTCGCTCGCTCGCTCGCTCGCTCGCTCGCTCGCTCGCTCGCTCGCTCGCTCGCTCGCTCGCTCGCTCGCTCGCTCGCTCGCTCGCTCGCTCGCTCGCTCGCTCGCTCGCTCGCTCGCTCGCTCGCTCGCTCGCTCGCTCGCTCGCTCGCTCGCTCGCTCGCTCGCTCGCTCGCTCGCTCGCTCGCTCGCTCGCTCGCTCGCTCGCTCGCTCGCTCGCTCGCTCGCTCGCTCGCTCGCTCGCTCGCTCGCTCGCTCGCTCGCTCGCTCGCTCGCTCGCTCGCTCGCTCGCTCGCTCGCTCGCTCGCTCGCTCGCTCGCTCGCTCGCTCGCTCGCTCGCTCGCTCGCTCGCTCGCTCGCTCGCTCGCTCGCTCGCTCGCTCGCTCGCTCGCTCGCTCGCTCGCTCGCTCGCTCGCTCGCTCGCTCGCTCGCTCGCTCGCTCGCTCGCTCGCTCGCTCGCTCGCTCGCTCGCTCGCTCGCTCGCTCGCTCGCTCGCTCGCTCGCTCGCTCGCTCGCTCGCTCGCTCGCTCGCTCGCTCGCTCGCTCGCTCGCTCGCTCGCTCGCTCGCTCGCTCGCTCGCTCGCTCGCTCGCTCGCTCGCTCGCTCGCTCGCTCGCTCGCTCGCTCGCTCGCTCGCTCGCTCGCTCGCTCGCTCGCTCGCTCGCTCGCTCGCTCGCTCGCTCGCTCGCTCGCTCGCTCGCTCGCTCGCTCGCTCGCTCGCTCGCTCGCTCGCTCGCTCGCTCGCTCGCTCGCTCGCTCGCTCGCTCGCTCGCTCGCTCGCTCGCTCGCTCGCTCGCTCGCTCGCTCGCTCGCTCGCTCGCTCGCTCGCTCGCTCGCTCGCTCGCTCGCTCGCTCGCTCGCTCGCTCGCTCGCTCGCTCGCTCGCTCGCTCGCTCGCTCGCTCGCTCGCTCGCTCGCTCGCTCGCTCGCTCGCTCGCTCGCTCGCTCGCTCGCTCGCTCGCTCGCTCGCTCGCTCGCTCGCTCGCTCGCTCGCTCGCTCGCTCGCTCGCTCGCTCGCTCGCTCGCTCGCTCGCTCGCTCGCTCGCTCGCTCGCTCGCTCGCTCGCTCGCTCGCTCGCTCGCTCGCTCGCTCGCTCGCTCGCTCGCTCGCTCGCTCGCTCGCTCGCTCGCTCGCTCGCTCGCTCGCTCGCTCGCTCGCTCGCTCGCTCGCTCGCTCGCTCGCTCGCTCGCTCGCTCGCTCGCTCGCTCGCTCGCTCGCTCGCTCGCTCGCTCGCTCGCTCGCTCGCTCGCTCGCTCGCTCGCTCGCTCGCTCGCTCGCTCGCTCGCTCGCTCGCTCGCTCGCTCGCTCGCTCGCTCGCTCGCTCGCTCGCTCGCTCGCTCGCTCGCTCGCTCGCTCGCTCGCTCGCTCGCTCGCTCGCTCGCTCGCTCGCTCGCTCGCTCGCTCGCTCGCTCGCTCGCTCGCTCGCTCGCTCGCTCGCTCGCTCGCTCGCTCGCTCGCTCGCTCGCTCGCTCGCTCGCTCGCTCGCTCGCTCGCTCGCTCGCTCGCTCGCTCGCTCGCTCGCTCGCTCGCTCGCTCGCTCGCTCGCTCGCTCGCTCGCTCGCTCGCTCGCTCGCTCGCTCGCTCGCTCGCTCGCTCGCTCGCTCGCTCGCTCGCTCGCTCGCTCGCTCGCTCGCTCGCTCGCTCGCTCGCTCGCTCGCTCGCTCGCTCGCTCGCTCGCTCGCTCGCTCGCTCGCTCGCTCGCTCGCTCGCTCGCTCGCTCGCTCGCTCGCTCGCTCGCTCGCTCGCTCGCTCGCTCGCTCGCTCGCTCGCTCGCTCGCTCGCTCGCTCGCTCGCTCGCTCGCTCGCTCGCTCGCTCGCTCGCTCGCTCGCTCGCTCGCTCGCTCGCTCGCTCGCTCGCTCGCTCGCTCGCTCGCTCGCTCGCTCGCTCGCTCGCTCGCTCGCTCGCTCGCTCGCTCGCTCGCTCGCTCGCTCGCTCGCTCGCTCGCTCGCTCGCTCGCTCGCTCGCTCGCTCGCTCGCTCGCTCGCTCGCTCGCTCGCTCGCTCGCTCGCTCGCTCGCTCGCTCGCTCGCTCGCTCGCTCGCTCGCTCGCTCGCTCGCTCGCTCGCTCGCTCGCTCGCTCGCTCGCTCGCTCGCTCGCTCGCTCGCTCGCTCGCTCGCTCGCTCGCTCGCTCGCTCGCTCGCTCGCTCGCTCGCTCGCTCGCTCGCTCGCTCGCTCGCTCGCTCGCTCGCTCGCTCGCTCGCTCGCTCGCTCGCTCGCTCGCTCGCTCGCTCGCTCGCTCGCTCGCTCGCTCGCTCGCTCGCTCGCTCGCTCGCTCGCTCGCTCGCTCGCTCGCTCGCTCGCTCGCTCGCTCGCTCGCTCGCTCGCTCGCTCGCTCGCTCGCTCGCTCGCTCGCTCGCTCGCTCGCTCGCTCGCTCGCTCGCTCGCTCGCTCGCTCGCTCGCTCGCTCGCTCGCTCGCTCGCTCGCTCGCTCGCTCGCTCGCTCGCTCGCTCGCTCGCTCGCTCGCTCGCTCGCTCGCTCGCTCGCTCGCTCGCTCGCTCGCTCGCTCGCTCGCTCGCTCGCTCGCTCGCTCGCTCGCTCGCTCGCTCGCTCGCTCGCTCGCTCGCTCGCTCGCTCGCTCGCTCGCTCGCTCGCTCGCTCGCTCGCTCGCTCGCTCGCTCGCTCGCTCGCTCGCTCGCTCGCTCGCTCGCTCGCTCGCTCGCTCGCTCGCTCGCTCGCTCGCTCGCTCGCTCGCTCGCTCGCTCGCTCGCTCGCTCGCTCGCTCGCTCGCTCGCTCGCTCGCTCGCTCGCTCGCTCGCTCGCTCGCTCGCTCGCTCGCTCGCTCGCTCGCTCGCTCGCTCGCTCGCTCGCTCGCTCGCTCGCTCGCTCGCTCGCTCGCTCGCTCGCTCGCTCGCTCGCTCGCTCGCTCGCTCGCTCGCTCGCTCGCTCGCTCGCTCGCTCGCTCGCTCGCTCGCTCGCTCGCTCGCTCGCTCGCTCGCTCGCTCGCTCGCTCGCTCGCTCGCTCGCTCGCTCGCTCGCTCGCTCGCTCGCTCGCTCGCTCGCTCGCTCGCTCGCTCGCTCGCTCGCTCGCTCGCTCGCTCGCTCGCTCGCTCGCTCGCTCGCTCGCTCGCTCGCTCGCTCGCTCGCTCGCTCGCTCGCTCGCTCGCTCGCTCGCTCGCTCGCTCGCTCGCTCGCTCGCTCGCTCGCTCGCTCGCTCGCTCGCTCGCTCGCTCGCTCGCTCGCTCGCTCGCTCGCTCGCTCGCTCGCTCGCTCGCTCGCTCGCTCGCTCGCTCGCTCGCTCGCTCGCTCGCTCGCTCGCTCGCTCGCTCGCTCGCTCGCTCGCTCGCTCGCTCGCTCGCTCGCTCGCTCGCTCGCTCGCTCGCTCGCTCGCTCGCTCGCTCGCTCGCTCGCTCGCTCGCTCGC
This sequence comes from Macrostomum cliftonense, assembly GCA_950096795.1. Classification (NCBI taxonomy): domain Eukaryota; kingdom Metazoa; phylum Platyhelminthes; family Macrostomidae; genus Macrostomum; species Macrostomum cliftonense. Next base: position 46,564 of record CATNEM010000074.1, read on the forward strand.
TCGCTCGCTCGCTCGCTCGCTCGCTCGCTCGCTCGCTCGCTCGCTCGCTCGCTCGCTCGCTCGCTCGCTCGCTCGCTCGCTCGCTCGCTCGCTCGCTCGCTCGCTCGCTCGCTCGCTCGCTCGCTCGCTCGCTCGCTCGCTCGCTCGCTCGCTCGCTCGCTCGCTCGCTCGCTCGCTCGCTCGCTCGCTCGCTCGCTCGCTCGCTCGCTCGCTCGCTCGCTCGCTCGCTCGCTCGCTCGCTCGCTCGCTCGCTCGCTCGCTCGCTCGCTCGCTCGCTCGCTCGCTCGCTCGCTCGCTCGCTCGCTCGCTCGCTCGCTCGCTCGCTCGCTCGCTCGCTCGCTCGCTCGCTCGCTCGCTCGCTCGCTCGCTCGCTCGCTCGCTCGCTCGCTCGCTCGCTCGCTCGCTCGCTCGCTCGCTCGCTCGCTCGCTCGCTCGCTCGCTCGCTCGCTCGCTCGCTCGCTCGCTCGCTCGCTCGCTCGCTCGCTCGCTCGCTCGCTCGCTCGCTCGCTCGCTCGCTCGCTCGCTCGCTCGCTCGCTCGCTCGCTCGCTCGCTCGCTCGCTCGCTCGCTCGCTCGCTCGCTCGCTCGCTCGCTCGCTCGCTCGCTCGCTCGCTCGCTCGCTCGCTCGCTCGCTCGCTCGCTCGCTCGCTCGCTCGCTCGCTCGCTCGCTCGCTCGCTCGCTCGCTCGCTCGCTCGCTCGCTCGCTCGCTCGCTCGCTCGCTCGCTCGCTCGCTCGCTCGCTCGCTCGCTCGCTCGCTCGCTCGCTCGCTCGCTCGCTCGCTCGCTCGCTCGCTCGCTCGCTCGCTCGCTCGCTCGCTCGCTCGCTCGCTCGCTCGCTCGCTCGCTCGCTCGCTCGCTCGCTCGCTCGCTCGCTCGCTCGCTCGCTCGCTCGCTCGCTCGCTCGCTCGCTCGCTCGCTCGCTCGCTCGCTCGCTCGCTCGCTCGCTCGCTCGCTCGCTCGCTCGCTCGCTCGCTCGCTCGCTCGCTCGCTCGCTCGCTCGCTCGCTCGCTCGCTCGCTCGCTCGCTCGCTCGCTCGCTCGCTCGCTCGCTCGCTCGCTCGCTCGCTCGCTCGCTCGCTCGCTCGCTCGCTCGCTCGCTCGCTCGCTCGCTCGCTCGCTCGCTCGCTCGCTCGCTCGCTCGCTCGCTCGCTCGCTCGCTCGCTCGCTCGCTCGCTCGCTCGCTCGCTCGCTCGCTCGCTCGCTCGCTCGCTCGCTCGCTCGCTCGCTCGCTCGCTCGCTCGCTCGCTCGCTCGCTCGCTCGCTCGCTCGCTCGCTCGCTCGCTCGCTCGCTCGCTCGCTCGCTCGCTCGCTCGCTCGCTCGCTCGCTCGCTCGCTCGCTCGCTCGCTCGCTCGCTCGCTCGCTCGCTCGCTCGCTCGCTCGCTCGCTCGCTCGCTCGCTCGCTCGCTCGCTCGCTCGCTCGCTCGCTCGCTCGCTCGCTCGCTCGCTCGCTCGCTCGCTCGCTCGCTCGCTCGCTCGCTCGCTCGCTCGCTCGCTCGCTCGCTCGCTCGCTCGCTCGCTCGCTCGCTCGCTCGCTCGCTCGCTCGCTCGCTCGCTCGCTCGCTCGCTCGCTCGCTCGCTCGCTCGCTCGCTCGCTCGCTCGCTCGCTCGCTCGCTCGCTCGCTCGCTCGCTCGCTCGCTCGCTCGCTCGCTCGCTCGCTCGCTCGCTCGCTCGCTCGCTCGCTCGCTCGCTCGCTCGCTCGCTCGCTCGCTCGCTCGCTCGCTCGCTCGCTCGCTCGCTGCTCGCTCGCTCGCTCGCTCGCTCGCTCGCTCGCTCGCTCGCTCGCTCGCTCGCTCGCTCGCTCGCTCGCTCGCTCGCTCGCTCGCTCGCTCGCTCGCTCGCTCGCTCGCTCGCTCGCTCGCTCGCTCGCTCGCTCGCTCGCTCGCTCGCTCGCTCGCTCGCTCGCTCGCTCGCTCGCTCGCTCGCTCGCTCGCTCGCTCGCTCGCTCGCTCGCTCGCTCGCTCGCTCGCTCGCTCGCTCGCTCGCTCGCTCGCTCGCTCGCTCGCTCGCTCGCTCGCTCGCTCGCTCGCTCGCTCGCTCGCTCGCTCGCTC
>CATNEM010000075.1:0-50222 GCA_950096795.1 Macrostomum cliftonense
TGTGTGTGTCACTGCATCGGTCTCATTCTGTGTGTGTCACTGCATCGTCTCATTCTGTGTGTGTTCACTGCATCGGTCTCATTCTGTGTGTGTGTCACTGCATCGGTCTCATTCTGTGTGTGTCACTGCATCGGTCTCATTCTGTGTGTGTCACTGCATCGGTCTCATTCTGTGTGTGTCACTGCATCGGTCTCATTCTGTGTGTCACTGCATCGGTCTCATTCTGTGTGTGTCACTGCATCGGTCTCATTCTGTGTGTGTGTCACTGCATCGGTCTCATTCTGTGTGTGTGTCACTGCATCGGTCTCATTCTGTGTGTGTCACTGCATCGGTCTCATTCTGTGTGTGTCACTGCATCGGTCTCATTCTGTGTGTGTCACTGCATCGGTCTCATTCTGTGTGTGTCACTGCATCGGTCTCATTCTGTGTGTGTCACTGCATCGGTCTCATTCTGTGTGTGTGTCACTGCATCGGTCTCATTCTGTGTGTGTGTCACTGCATCGGTCTCATTCTGTGTGTGTCACTGCATCGGTCTCATTCTGTGTGTGTGTCACTGCATCGGTCTCATTCTGTGTGTGTGTCACTGCATCGGTCTCATTCTGTGTGTGTGTCACTGCATCGTCTCATTCTGTGTGTGTCACTGCATCGGTCTCATTCTGTGTGTGTCACTGCATCGGTCTCATTCTGTGTGTGTGTCACTGCATCGGTCTCATTCTGTGTGTGTCACTGCATCGGTCTCATTCTGTGTGTGTGTCACTGCATCGGTCTCATTCTGTGTGTGTCACTGCATCGGTCTCATTCTGTGTGTGTGTCACTGCATCGGTCTCATTCTGTGTGTGTCACTGCATCGGTCTCATTCTGTGTGTGTCACTGCATCGGTCTCATTCTGTGTGTGTCACTGCATCGGTCTCATTCTGTGTGTCACTGCATCGGTCTCATTCTGTGTGTGTCACTGCATCGGTCTCATTCTGTGTGTGTCACTGCATCGGTCTCATTCTGTGTGTGTGTCACTGCATCGGTCTCATTCTGTGTGTGTGTCACTGCATCGGTCTCATTCTGTGTGTGTCACTGCATCGGTCTCATTCTGTGTGTGTCACTGCATCGGTCTCATTCTGTGTGTGTCACTGCATCGTCTCATTCTGTGTTGTGTCACTGCATCGGTCTCATTCTGTGTGTGTCACTGCATCGTCTCATTCTGTGTGTGTGTCACTGCATCGGTCTCATTCTGTGTGTGTGTCACTGCATCGGTCTCATTCTGTGTGTGTCACTGCATCGGTCTCATTCTGTGTGTGTGTCACTGCATCGGTCTCATTCTGTGTGTGTCACTGCATCGGTCTCATTCTGTGTGTGTGTCACTGCATCGGTCTCATTCTGTGTGTGTGTCACTGCATCGGTCTCATTCTGTGTGTGTCACTGCATCGTCTCATTCTGTGTGTGTGTCACTGCATCGGTCTCATTCTGTGTGTGTGTCACTGCATCGGTCTCATTCTGTGTGTCACTGCATCGGTCTCATTCTGTGTGTGTCACTGCATCGGTCTCATTCTGTGTGTGTGTCACTGCATCGGTCTCATTCTGTGTGTGTGTCACTGCATCGGTCTCATTCTGTGTGTGTGTCACTGCATCGGTCTCATTCTGTGTGTGTGTCACTGCATCGGTCTCATTCTGTGTGTGTCACTGCATCGGTCTCATTCTGTGTGTGTCACTGCATCGGTCTCATTCTGTGTGTGTGTCACTGCATCGTCTCATTCTGTGTGTGTGTCACTGCATCGTCTCATTCTGTGTGTGTGTCACTGCATCGGTCTCATTCTGTGTGTGTCACTGCATCGGTCTCATTCTGTGTGTGTGTCACTGCATCGGTCTCATTCTGTGTGTGTGTCACTGCATCGGTCTCATTCTGTGTGTGTGTCCACTGCATCGGTCTCATTCTGTGTGTGTCACTGCATCGGTCTCATTCTGTGTGTGTGTCACTGCATCGGTCTCATTCTGTGTGTGTGTCACTGCATCGGTCTCATTCTGTGTGTGTGTCACTGCATCGGTCTCATTCTGTGTGTGTCACTGCATCGGTCTCATTCTGTGTGTGTCACTGCATCGGTCTCATTCTGTGTGTGTGTCACTGCATCGGTCTCATTCTGTGTGTGTGTCACTGCATCGGTCTCATTCTGTGTGTGTGTCACTGCATCGGTCTCATTCTGTGTGTCACTGCATTGGTCTCATTCTGTGTGTCACTGCATCGGTCTCATTCTGTGTGTGTCACTGCATCGGTCTCATTCTGTGTGTCACTGCATCGGTCTCATTCTGTGTGTCACTGCATCGGTCTCATTCTGTGTGTCACTGCATCGGTCTCATTCTGGTGTGTCACTGCATCGGTCTCATTCTGTGTGTGTGTCACTGCATCGGTCTCATTCTGTGTGTGTGTCACTGCATCGGTCTCATTCTGTGTGTGTGTCACTGCATCGGTCTCATTCTGTGTGTCACTGCATCGGTCTCATTCTGTGTGTCACTGCATCGGTCTCATTCTGTGTGTGTCACTGCATCGGTCATTCTGTGTGTGTGTCACTGCATCGGTCTCATTCTGTGTGTGTCACTGCATCGGTCTCATTCTGTGTGTGTGTCACTGCATCGGTCTCATTCTGTGTGTGTGTCACTGCATCGGTCTCATTCTGTGTGTGTCACTGCATCGGTCTCATTCTGTTGTGTGTCACTGCATCGGTCTCATTCTGTGTGTGTCACTGCATCGGTCTCATTCTGTGTGTGTGTCACTGCTGTGGTCATCGGTCTCATTCTGTGTGTCACTGCATCGGTCTCATTCTGTGTGTCACTGCATCGGTCTCATTCTGTGTGTCACTGCATCGGTCTCATTCTGTGTGTGTCACTGCATCGGTCTCATTCTGTGTGTGTCACTGCATCGGTCTCATTCTGTGTGTGTGTCACTGCATCGGTCTCATTCTGTGTGTGTCACTGCATCGGTCTCATTCTGTGTGTGTGTCACTGCATCGGTCTCATTCTGTGTGTGTGTCACTGCATCGGTCTCATTCTGTGTGTGTGTCACTGCATCGGTCTCATTCTGTGTGTGTCACTGCATCGGTCTCATTCTGTGTGTGTGTCACTGCATCGGTCTCATTCTGTGTGTGTCACTGCATCGGTCTCATTCTGTGTGTCACACTGCATCGGTCTCATTCTGTGGTGTGTCACTGCATCGGTCTCATTCTGTGTGTGTCACTGCATCGGTCTCATTCTGTGTGTCACTGCATCGGTCTCATTCTGTGTGTGTGTCACTGCATCGGTCTCATTCTGTGTGTGTCACTGCATCGGTCTCATTCTGTGTGTGTGTCACTGCATCGGTCTCATTCTGTGTGTGTGTCACTGCATCGGTCTCATTCTGTGTGTGTCACTGCATCGGTCTCATTCTGTGTGTGTGTCACTGCATCGGTCTCATTCTGTGTGTCACTGCATCGGTCTCATTCTGTGTGTCACTGCATCGGTCTCATTCTGTGTGTCACTGCATGGTCTCATTCTGTGTGTGTCACTGCATCGGTCTCATTCTGTGTGTGTCACTGCATCGGTCTCATTCTGTGTGTGTGTCACTGCATCGGTCTCATTCTGTGTGTGTGTCACTGCATCGGTCTCATTCTGTGTGTGTCACTGCATCGGTCTCATTCTGTGTGTGTCACTGCATCGGTCTCATTCTGTGTGTGTCACTGCATCGGTCTCATTCTGTGTGTGTCACTGCATCGGTCTCATTCTGTGTGTGTCACTGCATCGGTCTCATTCTGTTGTGTGTGTCACTGCATCGGTCTCATTCTGTGTGTGTCACTGCATCGGTCTCATTCTGTGTGTGTCACTGCATCGGTCTCATTCTTGTGTGTGTCACTGCATCGGTCTCATTCTGTGTGTGTGTCACTGCATCGGTCTCATTCTGTGTGTGTCACTGCATCGGTCTCATTCTGTGTGTGTCACTGCATCGGTCTCATTCTGTGTGTGTCACTGCATCGGTCTCATTCTGTGTGTGTGTCACTGCATCGGTCTCATTCTGTGTGTGTCACTGCATCGTCTCATTCTGTGTGTGTCACTGCATCGGTCTCATTCTGTGTGTGTGTCACTGCATCGGTCTCATTCTGTGTGTGGTCACTGCATCGGTCTCATTCTGTGTGTGTGTCACTGCATCGGTCTCATTCTGTGTGTGTGTCACTGCATCGGTCTCATTCTGTGTGTGTCACTGCATCGGTCTCATTCTGTGTGTGTGTCACTGCATCGGTCTCATTCTGTGTGTGTGTCACTGCATCGGTCTCATTCTGTGTGTGGTCACTGCATCGGTCTCATTCTGTGTGTGTCACTGCATCGGTCTCATTCTGTGTGTGTCACTGCATCGGTCTCATTCTGTGTGTGTCACTGCATCGGTCTCATTCTGTGTGTGTCACTGCCATCGGTCTCATTCTGTGTGTGTGTCACTGCATCGGTCTCATTCTGTGTGTGTGTCACTGCATCGGTCACTCATTCTGTGTGTGTGTCACTGCATCGGTCTCATTCTGTGTGTGTCACTGCATCGGTCTCATTCTGGTGTGTGTCACTGCATCGGTCTCATTCTGTGTGTGTGTCACTGCATCGGTCTCATTCTGTGTGTGTCACTGCATCGGTCTCATTCTGTGTGTGTGTCACTGCATCGGTCTCATTCTGTGTGTGTGTCACTGCATCGGTCTCATTCTGTGTGTGTCACTGCATCGGTTCATTCTTGTGTGTCACTGATTGGTGTGGCATCGGTCTCATTCTGTGTGTGTCACTGCATCGGTCTCATTCTGTGTGTGTCACTGCATCGGTCTCATTCTGTGTGTGTGTGTCACTGCATCGGTCTCATTCTGTGTGTGTGTCACTGCATCGTCTCATTCTGTGTGTGTGTCACTGCATCGGTCTCATTCTGTGTGTGTGTCACTGCATCGGTCTCATTCTGTTGTGTCACTGCATCGGTCTCATTCTGTGTGTGTCACTGCTCGGTCTCATTCTGTGTGTGTGTCACTGCATCGGTCTCATTCTGTGTGTGTGTCACTGCATCGGTCTCATTCTGTGTGTGTGTCACTGCATCGGTCTCATTCTGTGTGTGTCACTGCATCGGTCTCATTCTGTGTGTGTCACTGCATCGGTCTCATTCTGTGTGTGTGTCACTGCATCGGTCTCATTCTGTGTGTGTGTCACTGCATCGGTCTCATTCTGTGTGTGTGTCACTGCATCGGTCTCATTCTGTGTGTGTGTCACTGCATCGGTCTCATTCTGTGTGTGTCACTGCATCGGTCTCATTCTGTGTGTGTGTCACTGCATCGGTCTCATTCTGTGTGTGTTTCACTGCATCGGTCTCATTCTGTGTGTGTCACTGCATCGTCTCATTCTGTGTGTGTCACTGCATCGGTCTCATTCTGTGTGTGTGTGTCACTGCATCGGTCTCATTCTGTGTGTGTGTCACTGCATCGGTCTCATTCTGTGTGTGTGTCACTGCATCGGTCTCATTCTGTGTGTGTCACTGCATCGGTCTCATTCTGTGTGTGTGTCACTGCATCGGTCTCATTCTTGTGTGTGTCACTGCATCGGTCTCATTCTTGTGTGTGTCACTGCATCGGTCTCATTCTGTGTGTGTGTCACTGCATCGGTCTCATTCTGTGTGTGTCACTGCATCGGTCTCATTCTGTGTGTGTCACTGCATCGGTCTCATTCTGTGTGTGTGTCACTGCATCGGTCTCATTCTGTGTGTGTCTGGGGTGTTGTGTCACTGCATCGGTCTCATTCTGTGTGTGTGTCACTGCATCGGTCTCATTCTGTTGTGTGTGTGTCACTGCATCGGTCTCATTCTGTGTGTGTGTCACTGCATGGTCTCATTCTCTGTTGTGTGTCACTGCATCGGTCTCATTCTGTTTGTGTCACTGCATCGGTCTCATTCTGTTGTGTGTCACTGCATCGGTCTCATTCTGTGTGTGTGTCACTGCATCGGTCTCATTCTGTGTGTGTCACTGCATCGGTCTCATTCTGTGTGTGTCACTGCATCGGTCCTCATTCTGTGTGTGTGTCACTGCATCGGTCTCATTCGTGTGTGTGTCACTGCATCGGTCTCATTCTGTGTGTGTGTCACTGCATCGGTCTCATTCTGTGTGTGTGTCACTGCATCGGTCTCATTCTGTGTGTGTCACTGCATCGGTCTCATTCTGTGTGTGTCACTGCATCGGTCTCATTCTGTGTGTGTGTCACTGCATCGGTCTCATTCTGTGTGTGTGTCACTGCATCGGTCTCATTCTGTGTGTGTGTCACTGCATCGGTCTCATTCTGTGTGTGTCACTGCATCGGTCTCATCTTCTGTGTGTCACTGCATCGGTCTCATTCTGTGTTGTGTCACTGCATCGGTCTCATTCTGTGTGTCACTGCATCGGTCTCATTCTGTGTGTCACTGCATCGGTCTCATTCTGTGTGTGTGTCACTGCATCGGTCTCATTTCTGTGTGTGTCACTGCATCGGTCTCATTCTGTGTGTGTCACTGCATCGGTCTCATTCTGTGTGTGTGTCACTGCATCGGTCTCATTCTGTGTGTGTGTCACTGCATCGGTCTCATTCTGTGTGTGTCACTGCATCGGTCTCATTCTGTGTGTCACTGCATCGGTCTCATTCTGTGTGTGTGTCACTGCATCGGTCTCATTCTGTTGTGTGTCACTGCTGCATCGGTCTCATTCTGTGTGTGTCACTGCATCGGTCTCATTCTGTGTGTGTGTCACTGCATCGGTCTCATTCTGTGTGTGTCACTGCATCGGTCTCATTCTGTGTGTGTCACTGCATCGGTCTCATTCTGTGTGTGTCACTGCATCGGTCTCATTCTGTGTGTGTGTCACTGCATCGGTCTCATTCTGTGTGTGTGTCACTGCATCGGTCTCATTCTGTGTGTGTCACTGCATCGGTCTCATTCTGTGTGTCACTGCATCGGTCTCATTCTGTGTGTCACTGCATCGGTCTCATTCTGTGTGTGTCACTGCATCGGTCTCATTCTGTGTGTCACTGCATCGGTCTCATTCTGTGTGTCACTGCATCGGTCTCATTCTGTGTGTGTCACTGCATCGGTCTCATTCTGTGTGTGTGTCACTGCATCGGTCTCATTCTGTGTGTGTGTCACTGCATCGGTCTCATTCTGTGTGTGTGTCACTGCATCGGTCTCATTCTGTGTGTGTGTCACTGCATCGGTCTCATTCTGTGTGTGTGTCACTGCATCGGTCTCATTCTGTGTGTGTCCACTGCATCGGTCTCATTCTGTGTGTGTCACTGCATCGGTCTCATTCTGTGTGTGTCACTGCATCGGTCTCATTCTGTGTGTGTGTCACTGCATCGGTCTCATTCTGTGTGTGTGTCACTGCATCGGTCTCATTCTGTGTGTCACACTGCATCGGTCTCATTCTGTGTGTGTCACTGCATCGGTCTCATTCTGTGTGTGTGTCACTGCATCGGTCTCATTCTGTGTGTGTCACTGCATCGGTCTCATTCTGTGTGTGTCACTGCATCGGTCTCATTCTGTGTGTGTGTCACTGCATCGGTCTCATTCTGTGTGTGTGTCACTGCATCGGTCTCATTCTGTGTGTGTCACTGCATCGGTCTCATTCTGTGTGTGTGTCACTGCATCGGTCTCATTCTGTGTGTGTGTCACTGCATCGGTCTCATTCTGTGTGTGTCACTGCATCGGTCTCATTCTGTGTGTGTGTCACTGCATCGGTCTCATTCTGTGTGTGTGTCACTGCATCGGTCTCATTCTGTGTGTGTCACTGCATCGGTCTCATTTCTGTGTGTGTGTCACTGCATCGGTCTCATTCTGTGTGTGTGTCACTGCATCGGTCTCATTCTGTGTGTGTGTCACTGCATCGGTCTCATTCTGTGTGTGTCACTGCATCGGTCTCATTCTGTGTGTGTCACTGCATCGGTCTCATTCTGTGTGTGTGTCACTGCATCGGTCTCATTCTGTGTGTGTCACTGCATCGGTCTCATTCTGTGTGTGTTCACTGCATCGGTCTCATTCTGTGTGTGTCACTGCATCGGTCTCATTCTGTGTGTGTGTCACTGCATCGGTCTCATTCTGTGTGTGTGTCACTGCATCGGTCTCATTCTGTGTGTGTCACTGCATCGGTCTCATTCTGTGTGTGTGTCACTGCATCGGTCTCATTCTGTGTGTGTGTCACTGCATCGGTCTCATTCTGTGTGTGTGTCACTGCATCGGTCTCATTCTGTGTGTGTCACTGCATCGGTCTCATTCTTGTGTGTCACTGCATCGGTCTCATTCTGTGTGTGTCACTGCATCGGTCTCATTCTGTGTGTGTGTCACTGCATCGGTCTCATTCTGTGTGTGTGTCACTGCATCGGTCTCATTCTGTGTGTGTCACTGCATCGGTCTCATTCTGTGTGTGTCACTGCATCGGTCTCATTCTGTGTGTCACTGCATCGGTCTCATTCTGTGTGTGTCACTGCATCGGTCTCATTCTGTGTGTGTGTCACTGCATCGGTCTCATTCTGTGTGTGTCACTGCATCGGTCTCATTCTGTGTGTGTCACTGCATCGGTCTCATTCTGTGTGTCACTGCATCGGTCTCATTCTGTGTGTGTCACTGCATCGGTCTCATTCTGTGTGTGTGTCACTGCATCGGTCTCATTCTGTGTGTGTGTCACTGCATCGGTCTCATTCTGGTGTGTGTCACTGCATCGGTCTCATTCTGTGTGTGTCACTGCATCGGTCTCATTCTGTGTGTGTCACTGCATCGGTCTCATTCTGTGTGTGTGTCACTGCATCGGTCTCATTCTGTGTGTGTGTCACTGCATCGGTCTCATTCTGTGTGTGTCACTGCATCGGTCTCATTCTGTGTGTGTGTCACTGCATCGGTCTCATTCTGTGTGTGTGTCACTGCATCGGTCTCATTCTGTGTGTGTCACTGCATCGGTCTCATTCTGTTTGTGTGTCACTGCATCGGTCTCATTCTGTGTGTGTCACTGCATCGGTCTCATTCTGTGTGTGTGTCACTGCATCGGTCTCATTCTGTGTGTGTGTCACTGCATCGGTCTCATTCTGTGTGTGTCACTGCATCGGTCTCATTCTGTGTGTGTGTCACTGCATCGGTCTCATTCTGTGTGTGTCACTGCATCGGTCTCATTCTGTGTGTCACTGCATCGGTCTCATTCTGTGTGTGTCACTGCATCGGTCTCATTCTGTGTGTGTGTCACTGCATCGGTCTCATTCTGTGTGTGTGTCACTGCATCGGTCTCATTCTGTGTGTGTCACTGCATCGGTCTCATTCTGTGTGTGTGTCACTGCATCGGTCTCATTCTGTGTGTGTGTCACTGCATCGGTCTCATTCTGTGTGTGTGTCACTGCATCGGTCTCATTCTGTGTGTGTGTCACTGCATCGGTCTCATTCTGTGTGTGTCACTGCATCGGTCTCATTCTGTGTGTGTCACTGCATCGGTCTCATTCTGTGTGTGTCACTGCATCGGTCTCATTCTGTGTGTGTCACTGCATCGGTCTCATTCTGTGTGTGTGTCACTGCATCGGTCTCATTCTGTGTGTGTGTCACTGCATCGGTCTCATTCTGTGTGTGTCACTGCATCGGTCTCATTCTGTGTGTGTGTCACTGCATCGGTCTCATTCTGTGTGTGTGTCACTGCATCGGTCTCATTCTGTGTGTGTGTCACTGCATCGGTCTCATTCTGTGTGTGTCACTGCATCGGTCTCATTCTGTGTGTGTGTCACTGCATCGGTCTCATTCTGTGTGTGTGTCACTGCATCGGTCTCATTCTGTGTGTGTCACTGCATCGGTCTCATTCTGTGTGTCACTGCATCGGTCTCATTCTGTGTGTCACTGCATCGGTCTCATTCTGTGTGTCACTGCATCGGTCTCATTCTGTGTGTGTCACTGCATCGGTCATTCTGTGTGTGTGTCACTGCATCGGTCTCATTCTGTGTGTGTCACTGCATCGGTCTCATTCTGTGTGTCACTGCATCGGTCTCATTCTGTGTGTGTGTCCTGTCGGTCTCATTCTGTGTGTGTCACTGCATCGGTCTCATTCTGTGTGTGTGTCACTGCATCGGTCTCATTCTGTGTGTGTGTCACTGCATCGGTCTCATTCTGTGTGTCACTGCATCGGTCTCATTCTGTGTGTGTCACTGCATCGGTCTCATTCTGTGTGTGTCACTGCATCGGTCTCATTCTGTGTGTGTGTCACTGCATCGGTCTCATTCTGTGTGTGTCACTGCATCGGTCTCATTCTGTGTGTGTCACTGCATCGGTCTCATTCTGTGTGTGTGTCACTGCATCGGTCTCATTCTGTGTGTGTCACTGCATCGGTCTCATTCTGTGTGTGTGTCACTGCATCGGTCTCATTCTGTGTGTGTCACTGCATCGGTCTCATTCTGTGTGTGTGTCACTGCATCGGTCTCATTCTGTGTGTGTCACTGCATCGGTCTCATTCTGTGTGTCACTGCATCGGTCTCATTCTGTGTGTGTCACTGCATCGGTCTCATTCTGTGTGTGTCACTGCATCGGTCTCATTCTGTGTGTCACTGCATCGGTCTCATTCTGTGTGTCACTGCATCGGTCTCATTCTGTGTGTGTGTCACTGCATCGGTCTCATTCTGTGTGTGTCACTGCATCGGTCTCATTCTGTGTGTGTCACTGCATCGGTCTCATTCTGTGTGTGTCACTGCATCGGTCTCATTCTGTGTGTGTCACTGCATCGGTCTCATTCTGTGTGTGTCACTGCATCGGTCTCATTCTGTGTGTGTGTCACTGCATCGGTCTCATTCTGTGTGTGTCACTGCATCGGTCTCATTCTGTGTGTGTCACTGCATCGGTCTCATTCTGTGGTGTGTCACTGCATCGGTCTCATTCTGTGTGTGTGTCACTGCATCGGTCTCATTCTGTGTGTGTGTCACTGCATCGGTCTCATTCTGTGTGTGTGTCACTGCATCGGTCTCATTCTGTGTGTGTGTCACTGCATCGGTCTCATTCTGTGTGTGTTTCACTGCATCGGTCTCATTCTGTGTGTGTGTCACTGCATCGGTCTCATTCTGTGTGTGTCACTGCATCGGTCTCATTCTGTGTGTGTGTCACTGCATCGGTCTCATTCTGTGTGTGTCACTGCATCGGTCTCATTCTGTGTGTGTGTCACTGCATCGGTCTCATTCTGTGTGTGTCACTGCATCGGTCTCATTCTGTGTGTGTCACTGCATCGGTCTCATTCTGTGTGTGTCACTGCATCGGTCTCATTCTGTGTGTGTGTCACTGCATCGGTCTCATTCTGTGTGTGTCACTGCATCGGTCTCATTCTGTGTGTGTGTCACTGCATCGGTCTCATTCTGTGTGTGTGTCACTGCATCGGTCTCATTCTGTGTGTGTGTCACTGCATCGGTCTCATTCTGTGTGTGTCACTGCATCGGTCTCATTCTGTGTGTGTGTCACTGCATCGGTCTCATTCTGTGTGTGTGTCACTGCATCGGTCTCATTCTGTGTGTCACTGCATCGGTCTCATTCTGTGTGTCACTGCATCGGTCTCATTCTGTGTGTGTGTCACTGCATCGGTCTCATTCTGTGTGTGTCACTGCATCGGTCTCATTCTGTGTGTGTCACTGCATCGGTCTCATTCTGTGTGTGTCACTGCATCGGTCTCATTCTGTGTGTGTGTCACTGCATCGGTCTCATTCTGTGTGTGTCACTGCATCGGTCTCATTCTGTGTGTGTGTCACTGCATCGGTCTCATTCTGTGTGTGTGTCACTGCATCGGTCTCATTCTGTGTGTGTGTCACTGCATCGGTCTCATTCTGTGTGTGTGTCACTGCATCGGTCTCATTCTGTGTGTGTGTCACTGCATCGGTCTCATTCTGTGTGTGTCACTGCATCGGTCTCATTCTGTGTGTGTGTCACTGCATCGGTCTCATTCTGTGTGTGTGTCACTGCATCGGTCTCATTCTGTGTGTGTCACTGCATCGGTCTCATTCTGTGTGTGTGTCACTGCATCGGTCTCATTCTGTGTGTGTGTCACTGCATCGGTCTCATTCTGTGTGTGTCACTGCATCGGTCTCATTCTGTGTGTGTGTCACTGCATCGGTCTCATTCTGTGTGTGTCACTGCATCGGTCTCATTCTGTGTGTGTGTCACTGCATCGGTCTCATTCTGTGTGTGTCACTGCATCGGTCTCATTCTGTGTGTGTCACTGCATCGGTCTCATTCTGTGTGTGTCACTGCATCGGTCTCATTCTGTGTGTGTCACTGCATCGGTCTCATTCTGTGTGTGTGTCACTGCATCGGTCTCATTCTGTGTGTGTGTCACTGCATCGGTCTCATTCTGTGTGTCACTGCATCGGTCTCATTCTGTGTGTGTGTCACTGCATCGGTCTCATTCTGTGTGTGTGTCACTGCATCGGTCTCATTCTGTGTGTGTGTCTGCATCGGTCTCATTCTGTGTGTCACTGCATCGGTCTCATTCTGTGTGTCACTGCATCGGTCTCATTCTGTGTGTCACTGCATCGGTCTCATTCTGTGTGTGTGTCACTGCATCGGTCTCATTCTGTGTGTGTGTCACTGCATCGGTCTCATTCTGTGTGTGTCACTGCATCGGTCTCATTCTGTGTGTGTCACTGCATCGGTCTCATTCTGTGTGTCACTGCATCGGTCTCATTCTGTGTGTGTCACTGCATCGGTCTCATTCTGTGTGTGTCACTGCATCGGTCTCATTCTGTGTGTGTGTCACTGCATCGGTCTCATTCTGTGTGTGTGTCACTGCATCGGTCTCATTCTGTGTGTGTCACTGCATCGGTCTCATTCTGTGTGTGTGTCACTGCATCGGTCTCATTCTGTGTGTGTGTCACTGCATCGGTCTCATTCTGTGTGTGTCACTGCATCGGTCTCATTCTGTGTGTCACTGCATCGGTCTCATTCTGTGTGTCACTGCATCGGTCTCATTCTGTGTGTGTCACTGCATCGGTCTCATTCTGTGTGTGTGTCACTGCATCGGTCTCATTCTGTGTGTGTCACTGCATCGGTCTCATTCTGTGTGTGTGTCACTGCATCGGTCTCATTCTGTGTGTGTCACTGCATCGGTCTCATTCTGTGTGTGTCACTGCATCGGTCTCATTCTGTGTGTGTCACTGCATCGGTCTCATTCTGTGTGTGTCACTGCATCGGTCTCATTCTGTGTGTGTGTCACTGCATCGGTCTCATTCTGTGTGTGTGTCACTGCATCGGTCTCATTCTGTGTGTGTCACTGCATCGGTCTCATTCTGTGTGTGTCACTGCATCGGTCTCATTCTGTGTGTGTCACTGCATCGGTCTCATTCTGTGTGTGTCACTGCATCGGTCTCATTCTGTGTGTGTGTCACTGCATCGGTCTCATTCTGTGTGTGTGTCACTGCATCGGTCTCATTCTGTGTGTGTGTCACTGCATCGGTCTCATTCTGTGTGTGTGTCACTGCATCGGTCTCATTCTGTGTGTGTCACTGCATCGGTCTCATTCTGTGTGTGTGTCACTGCATCGGTCTCATTCTGTGTGTGTGTCACTGCATCGGTCTCATTCTGTGTGTGTGTCACTGCATCGGTCTCATTCTGTGTGTGTGTCACTGCATCGGTCTCATTCTGTGTGTGTGTCACTGCATCGGTCTCATTCTGTGTGTCACTGCATCGGTCTCATTCTGTGTGTCACTGCATCGGTCTCATTCTGTGTGTGTCACTGCATCGGTCTCATTCTGTGTGTCACTGCATCGGTCTCATTCTGTGTGTGTCACTGCATCGGTCTCATTCTGTGTGTGTCACTGCATCGGTCTCATTCTGTGTGTCACTGCATCGGTCTCATTCTGTGTGTCACTGCATCGGTCTCATTCTGTGTGTGTCACTGCATCGGTCTCATTCTGTGTGTGTGTCACTGCATCGGTCTCATTCTGTGTGTGTGTCACTGCATCGGTCTCATTCTGTGTGTGTGTCACTGCATCGGTCTCATTCTGTGTGTGTGTCACTGCATCGGTCTCATTCTGTGTGTGTGTCACTGCATCGGTCTCATTCTGTGTGTCACTGCATCGGTCTCATTCTGTGTGTCACTGCATCGGTCTCATTCTGTGTGTGTCACTGCATCGGTCTCATTCTGTGTGTCACTGCATCGGTCTCATTCTGTGTGTGTCACTGCATCGGTCTCATTCTGTGTGTCACTGCATCGGTCTCATTCTGTGTGTCACTGCATCGGTCTCATTCTGTGTGTCACTGCATCGGTCTCATTCTGTGTGTCACTGCATCGGTCTCATTCTGTGTGTGTGTCACTGCATCGGTCTCATTCTGTGTGTGTGTCACTGCATCGGTCTCATTCTGTGTGTGTGTCACTGCATCGGTCTCATTCTGTGTGTCACTGCATCGGTCTCATTCTGTGTGTGTCACTGCATCGGTCTCATTCTGTGTGTGTGTCACTGCATCGGTCTCATTCTGTGTGTGTCACTGCATCGGTCTCATTCTGTGTGTGTGTCACTGCATCGGTCTCATTCTGTGTGTGTGTCACTGCATCGGTCTCATTCTGTGTGTGTCACTGCATCGGTCTCATTCTGTTTGTGTGTCACTGCATCGGTCTCATTCTGTGTGTGTCACTGCATCGGTCTCATTCTGTGTGTGTGTCACTGCATCGGTCTCATTCTGTGTGTCACTGCATCGGTCTCATTCTGTGTGTCACTGCATCGGTCTCATTCTGTGTGTCACTGCATCGGTCTCATTCTGTGTGTGTCACTGCATCGGTCTCATTCTGTGTGTCACTGCATCGGTCTCATTCTGTGTGTCACTGCATCGGTCTCATTCTGTGTGTGTCACTGCATCGGTCTCATTCTGTGTGTGTCACTGCATCGGTCTCATTCTGTGTGTGTGTCACTGCATCGGTCTCATTCTGTGTGTGTGTCACTGCATCGGTCTCATTCTGTGTGTGTGTCACTGCATCGGTCTCATTCTGTGTGTGTGTCACTGCATCGGTCTCATTCTGTGTGTGTCACTGCATCGGTCTCATTCTGTGTGTGTCACTGCATCGGTCTCATTCTGTGTGTGTCACTGCATCGGTCTCATTCTGTGTGTGTCACTGCATCGGTCTCATTCTGTGTGTGTGTCACTGCATCGGTCTCATTCTGTGTGTGTGTCACTGCATCGGTCTCATTCTGTGTGTGTGTCACTGCATCGGTCTCATTCTGTGTGTGTCACTGCATCGGTCTCATTCTGTGTGTGTGTCACTGCATCGGTCTCATTCTGTGTGTGTCACTGCATCGGTCTCATTCTGTGTGTGTGTCACTGCATCGGTCTCATTCTGTGTGTGTGTCACTGCATCGGTCTCATTCTGTGTGTGTGTCACTGCATCGGTCTCATTCTGTGTGTGTGTCACTGCATCGGTCTCATTCTGTGTGTCACTGCATCGGTCTCATTCTGTGTGTCACTGCATCGGTCTCATTCTGTGTGTCACTGCATCGGTCTCATTCTGTGTGTCACTGCATCGGTCTCATTCTGTGTGTGTCACTGCATCGGTCTCATTCTGTGTGTCACTGCATCGGTCTCATTCTGTGTGTCACTGCATCGGTCTCATTCTGTGTGTCACTGCATCGGTCTCATTCTGTGTGTCACTGCATCGGTCTCATTCTGTGTGTGTGTCACTGCATCGGTCTCATTCTGTGTGTGTGTCACTGCATCGGTCTCATTCTGTGTGTGTGTCACTGCATCGGTCTCATTCTGTGTGTCACTGCATCGGTCTCATTCTGTGTGTCACTGCATCGGTCTCATTCTGTGTGTGTGTCACTGCATCGGTCTCATTCTGTGTGTGTCACTGCATCGGTCTCATTCTGTGTGTGTGTCACTGCATCGGTCTCATTCTGTGTGTGTCACTGCATCGGTCTCATTCTGTGTGTGTCACTGCATCGGTCTCATTCTGTGTGTGTCACTGCATCGGTCTCATTCTGTGTGTGTGTCACTGCATCGGTCTCATTCTGTGTGTGTCACTGCATCGGTCTCATTCTGTGTGTGTGTCACTGCATCGGTCTCATTCTGTGTGTGTGTCACTGCATCGGTCTCATTCTGTGTGTGTCACTGCATCGGTCTCATTCTGTGTGTGTCACTGCATCGGTCTCATTCTGTGTGTGTGTCACTGCATCGGTCTCATTCTGTGTGTGTGTCACTGCATCGGTCTCATTCTGTGTGTGTCACTGCATCGGTCTCATTCTGTGTGTGTGTCACTGCATCGGTCTCATTCTGTGTGTGTCACTGCATCGGTCTCATTCTGTGTGTGTGTCACTGCATCGGTCTCATTCTGTGTGTGTCACTGCATCGGTCTCATTCTGTGTGTCACTGCATCGGTCTCATTCTGTGTGTGTCACTGCATCGGTCTCATTCTGTGTGTGTCACTGCATCGGTCTCATTCTGTGTGTCACTGCATCGGTCTCATTCTGTGTGTCACTGCATCGGTCTCATTCTGTGTGTGTGTCACTGCATCGGTCTCATTCTGTGTGTGTCACTGCATCGGTCTCATTCTGTGTGTCACTGCATCGGTCTCATTCTGTGTGTCACTGCATCGGTCTCATTCTGTGTGTCACTGCATCGGTCTCATTCTGTGTGTGTGTCACTGCATCGGTCTCATTCTGTGTGTGTGTCACTGCATCGGTCTCATTCTGTGTGTCACTGCATCGGTCTCATTCTGTGTGTCACTGCATCGGTCTCATTCTGTGTGTGTCACTGCATCGGTCTCATTCTGTGTGTGTGTCACTGCATCGGTCTCATTCTGTGTGTGTGTCACTGCATCGGTCTCATTCTGTGTGTGTGTCACTGCATCGGTCTCATTCTGTGTGTGTGTCACTGCATCGGTCTCATTCTGTGTGTGTGTCACTGCATCGGTCTCATTCTGTGTGTGTGTCACTGCATCGGTCTCATTCTGTGTGTGTCACTGCATCGGTCTCATTCTGTGTGTGTGTCACTGCATCGGTCTCATTCTGTGTGTGTCACTGCATCGGTCTCATTCTGTGTGTGTGTCACTGCATCGGTCTCATTCTGTGTGTGTGTCACTGCATCGGTCTCATTCTGTGTGTGTCACTGCATCGGTCTCATTCTGTGTGTGTCACTGCATCGGTCTCATTCTGTGTGTGTGTCACTGCATCGGTCTCATTCTGTGTGTGTCACTGCATCGGTCTCATTCTGTGTGTGTGTCACTGCATCGGTCTCATTCTGTGTGTGTGTCACTGCATCGGTCTCATTCTGTGTGTGTGTCACTGCATCGGTCTCATTCTGTGTGTGTGTCACTGCATCGGTCTCATTCTGTGTGTGTGTCACTGCATCGGTCTCATTCTGTGTGTGTCACTGCATCGGTCTCATTCTGTGTGTGTCACTGCATCGGTCTCATTCTGTGTGTGTCACTGCATCGGTCTCATTCTGTGTGTGTGTCACTGCATCGGTCTCATTCTGTGTGTGTGTCACTGCATCGGTCTCATTCTGTGTGTGTCACTGCATCGGTCTCATTCTGTGTGTGTGTCACTGCATCGGTCTCATTCTGTGTGTGTGTCACTGCATCGGTCTCATTCTGTGTGTGTGTCACTGCATCGGTCTCATTCTGTGTGTGTCACTGCATCGGTCTCATTCTGTGTGTCACTGCATCGGTCTCATTCTGTGTGTGTCACTGCATCGGTCTCATTCTGTGTGTGTCACTGCATCGGTCTCATTCTGTGTGTGTCACTGCATCGGTCTCATTCTGTGTGTGTGTCACTGCATCGGTCTCATTCTGTGTGTGTCACTGCATCGGTCTCATTCTGTGTGTGTGTCACTGCATCGGTCTCATTCTGTGTGTGTGTCACTGCATCGGTCTCATTCTGTGTGTGTCACTGCATCGGTCTCATTCTGTGTGTGTCACTGCATCGGTCTCATTCTGTGTGTGTCACTGCATCGGTCTCATTCTGTGTGTGTGTCACTGCATCGGTCTCATTCTGTGTGTGTGTCACTGCATCGGTCTCATTCTGTGTGTGTCACTGCATCGGTCTCATTCTGTGTGTGTGTCACTGCATCGGTCTCATTCTGTGTGTGTCACTGCATCGGTCTCATTCTGTGTGTGTCACTGCATCGGTCTCATTCTGTGTGTCACTGCATCGGTCTCATTCTGTGTGTCACTGCATCGGTCTCATTCTGTGTGTCACTGCATCGGTCTCATTCTGTGTGTGTCACTGCATCGGTCTCATTCTGTGTGTCACTGCATCGGTCTCATTCTGTGTGTCACTGCATCGGTCTCATTCTGTGTGTGTGTCACTGCATCGGTCTCATTCTGTGTGTGTCACTGCATCGGTCTCATTCTGTGTGTCACTGCATCGGTCTCATTCTGTGTGTCACTGCATCGGTCTCATTCTGTGTGTCACTGCATCGGTCTCATTCTGTGTGTGTGTCACTGCATCGGTCTCATTCTGTGTGTGTGTCACTGCATCGGTCTCATTCTGTGTGTCACTGCATCGGTCTCATTCTGTGTGTCTGCATCGGTCTCATTCTGTGTGTCACTGCATCGGTCTCATTCTGTGTGTGTCACTGCATCGGTCTCATTCTGTGTGTGTGTCACTGCATCGGTCTCATTCTGTGTGTGTGTCACTGCATCGGTCTCATTCTGTGTGTGTGTCACTGCATCGGTCTCATTCTGTGTGTGTGTCACTGCATCGGTCTCATTCTGTGTGTGTGTCACTGCATCGGTCTCATTCTGTGTGTGTGTCACTGCATTCTGTGTGTGTCACTGCATCGGTCTCATTCTGTGTGTGTCACTGCATCGGTCTCATTCTGTGTGTGTGTCACTGCATCGGTCTCATTCTGTGTGTGTCACTGCATCGGTCTCATTCTGTGTGTGTGTCACTGCATCGGTCTCATTCTGTGTGTGTGTCACTGCATCGGTCTCATTCTGTGTGTGTCACTGCATCGGTCTCATTCTGTGTGTGTCACTGCATCGGTCTCATTCTGTGTGTGTGTCACTGCATCGGTCTCATTCTGTGTGTGTCACTGCATCGGTCTCATTCTGTGTGTGTCACTGCATCGGTCTCATTCTGTGTGTGTGTCACTGCATCGGTCTCATTCTGTGTGTGTGTCACTGCATCGGTCTCATTCTGTGTGTGTGTCACTGCATCGGTCTCATTCTGTGTGTGTCACTGCATCGGTCTCATTCTGTGTGTGTCACTGCATCGGTCTCATTCTGTGTGTGTCACTGCATCGGTCTCATTCTGTGTGTGTCACTGCATCGGTCTCATTCTGTGTGTGTGTCACTGCATCGGTCTCATTCTGTGTGTGTGTCACTGCATCGGTCTCATTCTGTGTGTGTCACTGCATCGGTCTCATTCTGTGTGTGTCACTGCATCGGTCTCATTCTGTGTGTGTCACTGCATCGGTCTCATTCTGTGTGTGTGTCACTGCATCGGTCTCATTCTGTGTGTGTGTCACTGCATCGGTCTCATTCTGTGTGTGTCACTGCATCGGTCTCATTCTGTGTGTGTCACTGCATCGGTCTCATTCTGTGTGTGTGTCACTGCATCGGTCTCATTCTGTGTGTGTCACTGCATCGGTCTCATTCTGTGTGTGTGTCACTGCATCGGTCTCATTCTGTGTGTCACTGCATCGGTCTCATTCTGTGTGTCACTGCATCGGTCTCATTCTGTGTGTCACTGCATCGGTCTCATTCTGTGTGTGTCACTGCATCGGTCTCATTCTGTGTGTCACTGCATCGGTCTCATTCTGTGTGTGTCACTGCATCGGTCTCATTCTGTGTGTGTGTCACTGCATCGGTCTCATTCTGTGTGTGTCACTGCATCGGTCTCATTCTGTGTGTGTCACTGCATCGGTCTCATTCTGTGTGTCACTGCATCGGTCTCATTCTGTGTGTCACTGCATCGGTCTCATTCTGTGTGTGTCACTGCATCGGTCTCATTCTGTGTGTGTCACTGCATCGGTCTCATTCTGTGTGTCACTGCATCGGTCTCATTCTGTGTGTCACTGCATCGGTCTCATTCTGTGTGTGTCACTGCATCGGTCTCATTCTGTGTGTGTGTCACTGCATCGGTCTCATTCTGTGTGTGTGTCACTGCATCGGTCTCATTCTGTGTGTGTGTCACTGCATCGGTCTCATTCTGTGTGTGTGTCACTGCATCGGTCTCATTCTGTGTGTGTCACTGCATCGGTCTCATTCTGTGTGTGTGTCACTGCATCGGTCTCATTCTGTGTGTGTCACTGCATCGGTCTCATTCTGTGTGTGTGTCACTGCATCGGTCTCATTCTGTGTGTGTCACTGCATCGGTCTCATTCTGTGTGTGTCACTGCATCGGTCTCATTCTGTGTGTCACTGCATCGGTCTCATTCTGTGTGTCACTGCATCGGTCTCATTCTGTGTGTGTGTCACTGCATCGGTCTCATTCTGTGTGTGTGTCACTGCATCGGTCTCATTCTGTGTGTCACTGCATCGGTCTCATTCTGTGTGTCACTGCATCGGTCTCATTCTGTGTGTGTCACTGCATCGGTCTCATTCTGTGTGTGTGTCACTGCATCGGTCTCATTCTGTGTGTGTGTCACTGCATCGGTCTCATTCTGTGTGTGTGTCACTGCATCGGTCTCATTCTGTGTGTGTGTCACTGCATCGGTCTCATTCTGTGTGTGTGTCACTGCATCGGTCTCATTCTGTGTGTGTCACTGCATCGGTCTCATTCTGTGTGTGTCACTGCATCGGTCTCATTCTGTGTGTGTGTCACTGCATCGGTCTCATTCTGTGTGTGTCACTGCATCGGTCTCATTCTGTGTGTGTGTCACTGCATCGGTCTCATTCTGTGTGTGTGTCACTGCATCGGTCTCATTCTGTGTGTGTCACTGCATCGGTCTCATTCTGTGTGTGTCACTGCATCGGTCTCATTCTGTGTGTGTGTCACTGCATCGGTCTCATTCTGTGTGTGTCACTGCATCGGTCTCATTCTGTGTGTGTGTCACTGCATCGGTCTCATTCTGTGTGTGTGTCACTGCATCGGTCTCATTCTGTGTGTGTGTCACTGCATCGGTCTCATTCTGTGTGTGTGTCACTGCATCGGTCTCATTCTGTGTGTGTGTCACTGCATCGGTCTCATTCTGTGTGTGTCACTGCATCGGTCTCATTCTGTGTGTGTCACTGCATCGGTCTCATTCTGTGTGTGTCACTGCATCGGTCTCATTCTGTGTGTGTGTCACTGCATCGGTCTCATTCTGTGTGTGTGTCACTGCATCGGTCTCATTCTGTGTGTGTGTCACTGCATCGGTCTCATTCTGTGTGTGTGTCACTGCATCGGTCTCATTCTGTGTGTGTCTCACTGCATCGGTCTCATTCTGTGTGTGTGTCACTGCATCGGTCTCATTCTGTGTGTGTCACTGCATCGGTCTCATTCTGTGTGTCACTGCATCGGTCTCATTCTGTGTGTCACTGCATCGGTCTCATTCTGTGTGTCACTGCATCGGTCTCATTCTGTGTGTGTCACTGCATCGGTCTCATTCTGTGTGTGTGTCACTGCATCGGTCTCATTCTGTGTGTGTCACTGCATCGGTCTCATTCTGTGTGTGTGTCACTGCATCGGTCTCATTCTGTGTGTGTGTCACTGCATCGGTCTCATTCTGTGTGTGTCACTGCATCGGTCTCATTCTGTGTGTGTGTCACTGCATCGGTCTCATTCTGTGTGTGTCACTGCATCGGTCTCATTCTGTGTGTGTGTCACTGCATCGGTCTCATTCTGTGTGTGTGTCACTGCATCGGTCTCATTCTGTGTGTGTCACTGCATCGGTCTCATTCTGTGTGTGTGTCACTGCATCGGTCTCATTCTGTGTGTGTCACTGCATCGGTCTCATTCTGTGTGTGTGTCACTGCATCGGTCTCATTCTGTGTGTCACTGCATCGGTCTCATTCTGTGTGTCACTGCATCGGTCTCATTCTGTGTGTCACTGCATCGGTCTCATTCTGTGTGTGTCACTGCATCGGTCTCATTCTGTGTGTCACTGCATCGGTCTCATTCTGTGTGTCACTGCATCGGTCTCATTCTGTGTGTGTGTCACTGCATCGGTCTCATTCTGTGTGTGTCACTGCATCGGTCTCATTCTGTGTGTCACTGCATCGGTCTCATTCTGTGTGTCACTGCATGGTCTCATTCTGTGTGTCACTGCATCGGTCTCATTCTGTGTGTGTGTCACTGCATCGGTCTCATTCTGTGTGTGTGTCACTGCATCGGTCTCATTCTGTGTGTCACTGCATCGGTCTCATTCTGTGTGTCACTGCATCGGTCTCATTCTGTGTGTGTCACTGCATCGGTCTCATTCTGTGTGTGTGTCACTGCATCGGTCTCATTCTGTGTGTGTGTCACTGCATCGGTCTCATTCTGTGTGTGTGTCACTGCATCGGTCTCATTCTGTGTGTGTGTCACTGCATCGGTCTCATTCTGTGTGTGTGTCACTGCATCGGTCTCATTCTGTGTGTGTCACTGCATCGGTCTCATTCTGTGTGTGTCACTGCATCGGTCTCATTCTGTGTGTGTGTCACTGCATCGGTCTCATTCTGTGTGTGTCACTGCATCGGTCTCATTCTGTGTGTGTGTCACTGCATCGGTCTCATTCTGTGTGTGTGTCACTGCATCGGTCTCATTCTGTGTGTGTCACTGCATCGGTCTCATTCTGTGTGTGTCACTGCATCGGTCTCATTCTGTGTGTGTGTCACTGCATCGGTCTCATTCTGTGTGTGTCACTGCATCGGTCTCATTCTGTGTGTGTGTCACTGCATCGGTCTCATTCTGTGTGTGTGTCACTGCATCGGTCTCATTCTGTGTGTGTCACTGCATCGGTCTCATTCTGTGTGTGTGTCACTGCATCGGTCTCATTCTGTGTGTGTGTCACTGCATCGGTCTCATTCTGTGTGTGTCACTGCATCGGTCTCATTCTGTGTGTGTCACTGCATCGGTCTCATTCTGTGTGTGTCACTGCATCGGTCTCATTCTGTGTGTGTGTCACTGCATCGGTCTCATTCTGTGTGTGTGTCACTGCATCGGTCTCATTCTGTGTGTGTGTCACTGCATCGGTCTCATTCTGTGTGTGTGTCACTGCATCGGTCTCATTCTGTGTGTGTGTCACTGCATCGGTCTCATTCTGTGTGTGTCACTGCATCGG
Source organism: Macrostomum cliftonense (assembly GCA_950096795.1). Lineage (NCBI taxonomy): Eukaryota > Metazoa > Platyhelminthes > Macrostomidae > Macrostomum > Macrostomum cliftonense. Next base: position 23,162 of record CATNEM010000075.1, read on the forward strand.
TCTCATTCTGTGTGTGTGTCACTGCATCGGTCTCATTCTGTGTGTGTGTCACTGCATCGGTCTCATTCTGTGTGTGTCACTGCATCGGTCTCATTCTGTGTGTGTGTCACTGCATCGGTCTCATTCTGTGTGTGTCACTGCATCGGTCTCATTCTGTGTGTGTGTCACTGCATCGGTCTCATTCTGTGTGTCACTGCATCGGTCTCATTCTGTGTGTCACTGCATCGGTCTCATTCTGTGTGTCACTGCATCGGTCTCATTCTGTGTGTGTCACTGCATCGGTCTCATTCTGTGTGTCACTGCATCGGTCTCATTCTGTGTGTCACTGCATCGGTCTCATTCTGTGTGTGTGTCACTGCATCGGTCTCATTCTGTGTGTGTCACTGCATCGGTCTCATTCTGTGTGTCACTGCATCGGTCTCATTCTGTGTGTCACTGCATCGGTCTCATTCTGTGTGTCACTGCATCGGTCTCATTCTGTGTGTGTGTCACTGCATCGGTCTCATTCTGTGTGTGTCACTGCATCGGTCTCATTCTGTGTGTCACTGCATCGGTCTCATTCTGTGTGTCACTGCATCGGTCTCATTCTGTGTGTGTCACTGCATCGGTCTCATTCTGTGTGTGTGTCACTGCATCGGTCTCATTCTGTGTGTGTGTCACTGCATCGGTCTCATTCTGTGTGTGTGTCACTGCATCGGTCTCATTCTGTGTGTGTGTCACTGCATCGGTCTCATTCTGTGTGTGTGTCACTGCATCGGTCTCATTCTGTGTGTGTGTCACTGCATCGGTCTCATTCTGTGTGTGTCACTGCATCGGTCTCATTCTGTGTGTGTGTCACTGCATCGGTCTCATTCTGTGTGTGTCACTGCATCGGTCTCATTCTGTGTGTGTGTCACTGCATCGGTCTCATTCTGTGTGTGTGTCACTGCATCGGTCTCATTCTGTGTGTGTCACTGCATCGGTCTCATTCTGTGTGTGTCACTGCATCGGTCTCATTCTGTGTGTGTGTCACTGCATCGGTCTCATTCTGTGTGTGTCACTGCATCGGTCTCATTCTGTGTGTGTGTCACTGCATCGGTCTCATTCTGTGTGTGTGTCACTGCATCGGTCTCATTCTGTGTGTGTGTCACTGCATCGGTCTCATTCTGTGTGTGTGTCACTGCATCGGTCTCATTCTGTGTGTGTCACTGCATCGGTCTCATTCTGTGTGTGTCACTGCATCGGTCTCATTCTGTGTGTGTCACTGCATCGGTCTCATTCTGTGTGTGTCACTGCATCGGTCTCATTCTGTGTGTGTGTCACTGCATCGGTCTCATTCTGTGTGTGTGTCACTGCATCGGTCTCATTCTGTGTGTGTGTCACTGCATCGGTCTCATTCTGTGTGTGTCACTGCATCGGTCTCATTCTGTGTGTGTGTCACTGCATCGGTCTCATTCTGTGTGTGTGTCACTGCATCGGTCTCATTCTGTGTGTGTCACTGCATCGGTCTCATTCTGTGTGTGTGTCACTGCATCGGTCTCATTCTGTGTGTGTGTCACTGCATCGGTCTCATTCTGTGTGTGTGTCACTGCATCGGTCTCATTCTGTGTGTGTGTCACTGCATCGGTCTCATTCTGTGTGTGTGTCACTGCATCGGTCTCATTCTGTGTGTCACTGCATCGGTCTCATTCTGTGTGTCACTGCATCGGTCTCATTCTGTGTGTCACTGCATCGGTCTCATTCTGTGTGTCACTGCATCGGTCTCATTCTGTGTGTGTCACTGCATCGGTCTCATTCTGTGTGTCACTGCATCGGTCTCATTCTGTGTGTCACTGCATCGGTCTCATTCTGTGTGTCACTGCATCGGTCTCATTCTGTGTGTCACTGCATCGGTCTCATTCTGTGTGTGTGTCACTGCATCGGTCTCATTCTGTGTGTGTGTCACTGCATCGGTCTCATTCTGTGTGTGTGTCACTGCATCGGTCTCATTCTGTGTGTCACTGCATCGGTCTCATTCTGTGTGTCACTGCATCGGTCTCATTCTGTGTGTCACTGCATCGGTCTCATTCTGTGTGTGTCACTGCATCGGTCTCATTCTGTGTGTCACTGCATCGGTCTCATTCTGTGTGTCACTGCATCGGTCTCATTCTGTGTGTGTCACTGCATCGGTCTCATTCTGTGTGTGTGTCACTGCATCGGTCTCATTCTGTGTGTGTGTCACTGCATCGGTCTCATTCTGTGTGTGTGTCACTGCATCGGTCTCATTCTGTGTGTGTGTCACTGCATCGGTCTCATTCTGTGTGTGTGTCACTGCATCGGTCTCATTCTGTGTGTGTCACTGCATCGGTCTCATTCTGTGTGTGTCACTGCATCGGTCTCATTCTGTGTGTGTCACTGCATCGGTCTCATTCTGTGTGTGTGTCACTGCATCGGTCTCATTCTGTGTGTGTGTCACTGCATCGGTCTCATTCTGTGTGTGTGTCACTGCATCGGTCTCATTCTGTGTGTGTGTCACTGCATCGGTCTCATTCTGTGTGTGTGTCACTGCATCGGTCTCATTCTGTGTGTGTGTCACTGCATCGGTCTCATTCTGTGTGTGTCACTGCATCGGTCTCATTCTGTGTGTGTGTCACTGCATCGGTCTCATTCTGTGTGTGTGTCACTGCATCGGTCTCATTCTGTGTGTGTGTCATCGGTCTCATTCTGTGTGTGTGTCACTGCATCGGTCTCATTCTGTGTGTGTCACTGCATCGGTCTCATTCTGTGTGTCACTGCATCGGTCTCATTCTGTGTGTCACTGCATCGGTCTCATTCTGTGTGTCACTGCATCGGTCTCATTCTGTGTGTGTCACTGCATCGGTCTCATTCTGTGTGTCACTGCATCGGTCTCATTCTGTGTGTGTCACTGCATCGGTCTCATTCTGTGTGTCACTGCATCGGTCTCATTCTGTGTGTGTGTCACTGCATCGGTCTCATTCTGTGTGTGTGTCACTGCATCGGTCTCATTCTGTGTGTGTGTCACTGCATCGGTCTCATTCTGTGTGTGTCACTGCATCGGTCTCATTCTGTGTGTCACTGCATCGGTCTCATTCTGTGTGTGTCACTGCATCGGTCTCATTCTGTGTGTGTGTCACTGCATCGGTCTCATTCTGTGTGTGTCACTGCATCGGTCTCATTCTGTGTGTGTCACTGCATCGGTCTCATTCTGTGTGTGTGTCACTGCATCGGTCTCATTCTGTGTGTGTCACTGCATCGGTCTCATTCTGTGTGTGTGTCACTGCATCGGTCTCATTCTGTGTGTGTGTCACTGCATCGGTCTCATTCTGTGTGTCACTGCATCGGTCTCATTCTGTGTGTCACTGCATCGGTCTCATTCTGTGTGTCACTGCATCGGTCTCATTCTGTGTGTGTCACTGCATCGGTCTCATTCTGTGTGTGTCACTGCATCGGTCTCATTCTGTGTGTCACTGCATCGGTCTCATTCTGTGTGTGTGTCACTGCATCGGTCTCATTCTGTGTGTGTCACTGCATCGGTCTCATTCTGTTGTGTCACTGCATCGGTCTCATTCTGTGTGTCACTGCATCGGTCTCATTCTGTGTGTGTCACTGCATCGGTCTCATTCTGTGTGTGTGTCACTGCATCGGTCTCATTCTGTGTGTGTGTCACTGCATCGGTCTCATTCTGTGTGTCACTGCATCGGTCTCATTCTGTGTGTCACTGCATCGGTCTCATTCTGTGTGTGTCACTGCATCGGTCTCATTCTGTGTGTGTGTCACTGCATCGGTCTCATTCTGTGTGTGTGTCACTGCATCGGTCTCATTCTGTGTGTGTGTCACTGCATCGGTCTCATTCTGTGTGTGTGTCACTGCATCGGTCTCATTCTGTGTGTGTGTCACTGCATCGGTCTCATTCTGTGTGTGTGTCACTGCATCGGTCTCATTCTGTGTGTGTCACTGCATCGGTCTCATTCTGTGTGTGTGTCACTGCATCGGTCTCATTCTGTGTGTGTCACTGCATCGGTCTCATTCTGTGTGTGTGTCACTGCATCGGTCTCATTCTGTGTGTGTGTCACTGCATCGGTCTCATTCTGTGTGTGTCACTGCATCGGTCTCATTCTGTGTGTGTCACTGCATCGGTCTCATTCTGTGTGTGTGTCACTGCATCGGTCTCATTCTGTGTGTGTCACTGCATCGGTCTCATTCTGTGTGTGTGTCACTGCATCGGTCTCATTCTGTGTGTGTGTCACTGCATCGGTCTCATTCTGTGTGTGTGTCACTGCATCGGTCTCATTCTGTGTGTGTGTCACTGCATCGGTCTCATTCTGTGTGTGTGTCACTGCATCGGTCTCATTCTGTGTGTGTCACTGCATCGGTCTCATTCTGTGTGTCACTGCATCGGTCTCATTCTGTGTGTCACTGCATCGGTCTCATTCTGTGTGTGTCACTGCATCGGTCTCATTCTGTGTGTCACTGCATCGGTCTCATTCTGTGTGTGTCACTGCATCGGTCTCATTCTGTGTGTCACTGCATCGGTCTCATTCTGTGTGTGTGTCACTGCATCGGTCTCATTCTGTGTGTGTGTCACTGCATCGGTCTCATTCTGTGTGTGTGTCACTGCATCGGTCTCATTCTGTGTGTCACTGCATCGGTCTCATTCTGTGTGTGTCACTGCATCGGTCTCATTCTGTGTGTGTGTCACTGCATCGGTCTCATTCTGTGTGTGTCACTGCATCGGTCTCATTCTGTGTGTGTGTCACTGCATCGGTCTCATTCTGTGTGTGTGTCACTGCATCGGTCTCATTCTGTGTGTGTCACTGCATCGGTCTCATTCTGTGTGTGTGTCACTGCATCGGTCTCATTCTGTGTGTGTGTCACTGCATCGGTCTCATTCTGTGTGTCACTGCATCGGTCTCATTCTGTGTGTGTCACTGCATCGGTCTCATTCTGTGTGTCACTGCATCGGTCTCATTCTGTGTGTGTCACTGCATCGGTCTCATTCTGTGTGTCACTGCATCGGTCTCATTCTGTGTGTCACTGCATCGGTCTCATTCTGTGTGTGTGTCACTGCATCGGTCTCATTCTGTGTGTGTCACTGCATCGGTCTCATTCTGTGTGTGTCACTGCATCGGTCTCATTCTGTGTGTCACTGCATCGGTCTCATTCTGTGTGTCACTGCATCGGTCTCATTCTGTGTGTGTGTCACTGCATCGGTCTCATTCTGTGTGTGTGTCACTGCATCGGTCTCATTCTGTGTGTCACTGCATCGGTCTCATTCTGTGTGTCACTGCATCGGTCTCATTCTGTGTGTGTCACTGCATCGGTCTCATTCTGTGTGTGTGTCACTGCATCGGTCTCATTCTGTGTGTGTGTCACTGCATCGGTCTCATTCTGTGTGTGTGTCACTGCATCGGTCTCATTCTGTGTGTGTGTCACTGCATCGGTCTCATTCTGTGTGTGTGTCACTGCATCGGTCTCATTCTGTGTGTGTGTCACTGCATCGGTCTCATTCTGTGTGTGTCACTGCATCGGTCTCATTCTGTGTGTGTGTCACTGCATCGGTCTCATTCTGTGTGTGTCACTGCATCGGTCTCATTCTGTGTGTGTGTCACTGCATCGGTCTCATTCTGTGTGTGTGTCACTGCTCATTCTGTGTGTCACTGCATCGGTCTCATTCTGTGTGTGTCTCGGTCTCATTCTGTGTGTGTGTCACTGCATCGGTCTCATTCTGTGTGTGTGTCACTGCATCGGTCTCATTCTGTGTGTGTCACTGCATCGGTCTCATTCTGTGTGTGTCACTGCATCGGTCTCATTCTGTGTGTGTGTCACTGCATCGGTCTCATTCTGTGTGTGTCACTGCATCGGTCTCATTCTGTGTGTGTCACTGCATCGGTCTCATTCTGTGTGTGTGTCACTGCATCGGTCTCATTCTGTGTGTGTCACTGCATCGGTCTCATTCTGTGTGTGTGTCACTGCATCGGTCTCATTCTGTGTGTGTGTCACTGCATCGGTCTCATTCTGTGTGTGTCACTGCATCGGTCTCATTCTGTGTGTGTCACTGCATCGGTCTCATTCTGTGTGTGTCACTGCATCGGTCTCATTCTGTGTGTGTGTCACTGCATCGGTCTCATTCTGTGTGTGTGTCACTGCATCGGTCTCATTCTGTGTGTGTGTCACTGCATCGGTCTCATTCTGTGTGTGTGTCACTGCATCGGTCTCATTCTGTGTGTCACTGCATCGGTCTCATTCTGTGTGTGTGTCACTGCATCGGTCTCATTCTGTGTGTCACTGCATCGGTCTCATTCTGTGTGTGTCACTGCATCGGTCTCATTCTGTGTGTGTCACTGCATCGGTCTCATTCTGTGTGTCACTGCATCGGTCTCATTCTGTGTGTCACTGCATCGGTCTCATTCTGTGTGTCACTGCATCGGTCTCATTCTGTGTGTCACTGCATCGGTCTCATTCTGTGTGTGTGTCACTGCATCGGTCTCATTCTGTGTGTGTGTCACTGCATCGGTCTCATTCTGTGTGTGTCACTGCATCGGTCTCATTCTGTGTGTCACTGCATCGGTCTCATTCTGTGTGTCACTGCATCGGTCTCATTCTGTGTGTGTCACTGCATCGGTCTCATTCTGTGTGTGTGTCACTGCATCGGTCTCATTCTGTGTGTGTCACTGCATCGGTCTCATTCTGTGTGTGTGTCACTGCATCGGTCTCATTCTGTGTGTGTGTCACTGCATCGGTCTCATTCTGTGTGTCACTGCATCGGTCTCATTCTGTGTGTCACTGCATCGGTCTCATTCTGTGTGTGTCACTGCATCGGTCTCATTCTGTGTGTGTGTCACTGCATCGGTCTCATTCTGTGTGTGTCACTGCATCGGTCTCATTCTGTGTGTGTGTCACTGCATCGGTCTCATTCTGTGTGTGTGTCACTGCATCGGTCTCATTCTGTGTGTGTCACTGCATCGGTCTCATTCTGTGTGTGTGTCACTGCATCGGTCTCATTCTGTGTGTGTCACTGCATCGGTCTCATTCTGTGTGTGTGTCACTGCATCGGTCTCATTCTGTGTGTGTCACTGCATCGGTCTCATTCTGTGTGTCACTGCATCGGTCTCATTCTGTGTGTCACTGCATCGGTCTCATTCTGTGTGTGTCACTGCATCGGTCTCATTCTGTGTGTCACTGCATCGGTCTCATTCTGTGTGTCACTGCATCGGTCTCATTCTGTGTGTGTCACTGCATCGGTCTCATTCTGTGTGTGTCACTGCATCGGTCTCATTCTGTGTGTGTGTCACTGCATCGGTCTCATTCTGTGTGTGTGTCACTGCATCGGTCTCATTCTGTGTGTGTGTCACTGCATCGGTCTCATTCTGTGTGTGTGTCACTGCATCGGTCTCATTCTGTGTGTGTCACTGCATCGGTCTCATTCTGTGTGTGTCACTGCATCGGTCTCATTCTGTGTGTGTCACTGCATCGGTCTCATTCTGTGTGTGTGTCACTGCATCGGTCTCATTCTGTGTGTGTGTCACTGCATCGGTCTCATTCTGTGTGTGTCACTGCATCGGTCTCATTCTGTGTGTGTCACTGCATCGGTCTCATTCTGTGTGTGTGTCACTGCATCGGTCTCATTCTGTGTGTGTGTCACTGCATCGGTCTCATTCTGTGTGTGTGTCACTGCATCGGTCTCATTCTGTGTGTGTGTCACTGCATCGGTCTCATTCTGTGTGTGTGTCACTGCATCGGTCTCATTCTGTGTGTGTGTCACTGCATCGGTCTCATTCTGTGTGTGTCACTGCATCGGTCTCATTCTGTGTGTGTGTCACTGCATCGGTCTCATTCTGTGTGTCACTGCATCGGTCTCATTCTGTGTGTGTCACTGCATCGGTCTCATTCTGTGTGTGTGTCACTGCATCGGTCTCATTCTGTGTGTGTGTCACTGCATCGGTCTCATTCTGTGTGTGTCACTGCATCGGTCTCATTCTGTGTGTGTCACTGCATCGGTCTCATTCTGTGTGTGTCACTGCATCGGTCTCATTCTGTGTGTGTGTCACTGCATCGGTCTCATTCTGTGTGTGTCACTGCATCGGTCTCATTCTGTGTGTGTGTCACTGCATCGGTCTCATTCTGTGTGTGTGTCACTGCATCGGTCTCATTCTGTGTGTGTGTCACTGCATCGGTCTCATTCTGTGTGTGTGTCACTGCATCGGTCTCATTCTGTGTGTGTGTCACTGCATCGGTCTCATTCTGTGTGTGTGTCACTGCATCGGTCTCATTCTGTGTGTGTCACTGCATCGGTCTCATTCTGTGTGTGTCACTGCATCGGTCTCATTCTGTGTGTGTGTCACTGCATCGGTCTCATTCTGTGTGTGTGTCATCGGTCTCATTCTGTGTGTGTGTCACTGCATCGGTCTCATTCTGTGTGTGTGTCACTGCATCGGTCTCATTCTGTGTGTCACTGCATCGGTCTCATTCTGTGTGTCACTGCATCGGTCTCATTCTGTGTGTGTCACTGCATCGGTCTCATTCTGTGTGTGTCACTGCATCGGTCTCATTCTGTGTGTCACTGCATCGGTCTCATTCTGTGTGTCACTGCATCGGTCTCATTCTGTGTGTGTCACTGCATCGGTCTCATTCTGTGTGTGTGTCACTGCATCGGTCTCATTCTGTGTGTGTCACTGCATCGGTCTCATTCTGTGTGTGTGTCACTGCATCGGTCTCATTCTGTGTGTCACTGCATCGGTCTCATTCTGTGTGTCACTGCATCGGTCTCATTCTGTGTGTGTCACTGCATCGGTCTCATTCTGTGTGTGTGTCACTGCATCGGTCTCATTCTGTGTGTGTCACTGCATCGGTCTCATTCTGTGTGTGTGTCACTGCATCGGTCTCATTCTGTGTGTGTGTCACTGCATCGGTCTCATTCTGTGTGTGTCACTGCATCGGTCTCATTCTGTGTGTGTGTCACTGCATCGGTCTCATTCTGTGTGTGTCACTGCATCGGTCTCATTCTGTGTGTGTGTCACTGCATCGGTCTCATTCTGTGTGTCACTGCATCGGTCTCATTCTGTGTGTCACTGCATCGGTCTCATTCTGTGTGTCACTGCATCGGTCTCATTCTGTGTGTCACTGCATCGGTCTCATTCTGTGTGTCACTGCATCGGTCTCATTCTGTGTGTCACTGCATCGGTCTCATTCTGTGTGTGTGTCACTGCATCGGTCTCATTCTGTGTGTGTCACTGCATCGGTCTCATTCTGTGTGTCACTGCATCGGTCTCATTCTGTGTGTCACTGCATCGGTCTCATTCTGTGTGTCACTGCATCGGTCTCATTCTGTGTGTGTGTCACTGCATCGGTCTCATTCTGTGTGTGTGTCACTGCATCGGTCTCATTCTGTGTGTGTCACTGCATCGGTCTCATTCTGTGTGTGTGTCACTGCATCGGTCTCATTCTGTGTGTGTGTCACTGCATCGGTCTCATTCTGTGTGTGTGTCACTGCATCGGTCTCATTCTGTGTGTGTCACTGCATCGGTCTCATTCTGTGTGTGTGTCACTGCATCGGTCTCATTCTGTGTGTGTCACTGCATCGGTCTCATTCTGTGTGTGTGTCACTGCATCGGTCTCATTCTGTGTGTGTGTCACTGCATCGGTCTCATTCTGTGTGTGTCACTGCATCGGTCTCATTCTGTGTGTGTCACTGCATCGGTCTCATTCTGTGTGTGTGTCACTGCATCGGTCTCATTCTGTGTGTGTCACTGCATCGGTCTCATTCTGTGTGTGTGTCACTGCATCGGTCTCATTCTGTGTGTGTCACTGCATCGGTCTCATTCTGTGTGTGTGTCACTGCATCGGTCTCATTCTGTGTGTGTGTCACTGCATCGGTCTCATTCTGTGTGTGTGTCACTGCATCGGTCTCATTCTGTGTGTGTCACTGCATCGGTCTCATTCTGTGTGTGTCACTGCATCGGTCTCATTCTGTGTGTGTCACTGCATCGGTCTCATTCTTTGTGTGTGTCACTGCATCGGTCTCATTCTGTGTGTGTGTCACTGCATCGGTCTCATTCTGTGTGTGTGTCACTGCATCGGTCTCATTCTGTGTGTGTGTCACTGCATCGGTCTCATTCTGTGTGTGTGTCACTGCATCGGTCTCATTCTGTGTGTCCACTGCATCGGTCTCATTCTGTGTGTGTGTCACTGCATCGGTCTCATTCTGTGTGTCACTGCATCGGTCTCATTCTGTGTGTCACTGCATCGGTCTCATTCTGTGTGTGTCACTGCATCGGTCTCATTCTGTGTGTCACTGCATCGGTCTCATTCTGTGTGTCACTGCATCGGTCTCATTCTGTGTGTCACTGCATCGGTCTCATTCTGTGTGTCACTGCATCGGTCTCATTCTGTGTGTGTGTCACTGCATCGGTCTCATTCTGTGTGTGTGTCACTGCATCGGTCTCATTCTGTGTGTGTCACTGCATCGGTCTCATTCTGTGTGTCACTGCATCGGTCTCATTCTGTGTGTCACTGCATCGGTCTCATTCTGTGTGTGTCACTGCATCGGTCTCATTCTGTGTGTGTGTCACTGCATCGGTCTCATTCTGTGTGTGTCACTGCATCGGTCTCATTCTGTGTGTGTGTCACTGCATCGGTCTCATTCTGTGTGTGTGTCACTGCATCGGTCTCATTCTGTGTGTCACTGCATCGGTCTCATTCTGTGTGTGTCACTGCATCGGTCTCATTCTGTGTGTGTCACTGCATCGGTCTCATTCTGTGTGTGTGTCACTGCATCGGTCTCATTCTGTGTGTGTCACTGCATCGGTCTCATTCTGTGTGTGTGTCACTGCATCGGTCTCATTCTGTGTGTGTGTCACTGCATCGGTCTCATTCTGTGTGTGTCACTGCATCGGTCTCATTCTGTTTGTGTGTCACTGCATCGGTCTCATTCTGTGTGTGTCACTGCATCGGTCTCATTCTGTGTGTGTGTCACTGCATCGGTCTCATTCTGTGTGTCACTGCATCGGTCTCATTCTGTGTGTGTCACTGCATCGGTCTCATTCTGTGTGTCACTGCATCGGTCTCATTCTGTGTGTGTCACTGCATCGGTCTCATTCTGTGTGTCACTGCATCGGTCTCATTCTGTGTGTCACTGCATCGGTCTCATTCTGTGTGTGTCACTGCATCGGTCTCATTCTGTGTGTGTGTCACTGCATCGGTCTCATTCTGTGTGGTGTCACTGCATCGGTCTCATTCTGTGTGTGTGTCACTGCATCGGTCTCATTCTGTGTGTGTGTCACTGCATCGGTCTCATTCTGTGTGTGTGTCACTGCATCGGTCTCATTCTGTGTGTGTCACTGCATCGGTCTCATTCTGTGTGTGTCACTGCATCGGTCTCATTCTGTGTGTGTCACTGCATCGGTCTCATTCTGTGTGTGTGTCACTGCATCGGTCTCATTCTGTGTGTGTGTCACTGCATCGGTCTCATTCTGTGTGTGTGTCACTGCATCGGTCTCATTCTGTGTGTGTGTCACTGCATCGGTCTCATTCTGTGTGTGTCACTGCATCGGTCTCATTCTGTGTGTGTGTCACTGCATCGGTCTCATTCTGTGTGTGTGTCACTGCATCGGTCTCATTCTGTGTGTGTGTCACTGCATCGGTCTCATTCTGTGTGTGTGTCACTGCATCGGTCTCATTCTGTGTGTGTGTCACTGCATCGGTCTCATTCTGTGTGTGTGTCACTGCATCGGTCTCATTCTGTGTGTGTGTCACTGCATCGGTCTCATTCTGTGTGTGTCACTGCATCGGTCTCATTCTGTGTGTGTCACTGCATCGGTCTCATTCTGTGTGTGTGTCACTGCATCGGTCTCATTCTGTGTGTGTGTCACTGCATCGGTCTCATTCTGTGTGTGTCACTGCATCGGTCTCATTCTGTGTGTGTCACTGCATCGGTCTCATTCTGTGTGTGTCACTGCATCGGTCTCATTCTGTGTGTGTCACTGCATCGGTCTCATTCTGTGTGTGTCACTGCATCGGTCTCATTCTGTGTGTGTCACTGCATCGGTCTCATTCTGTGTGTGTCACTGCATCGGTCTCATTCTGTGTGTGTGTCACTGCATCGGTCTCATTCTGTGTGTGTGTCACTGCATCGGTCTCATTCTGTGTGTGTCACTGCATCGGTCTCATTCTGTGTGTGTGTCACTGCATCGGTCTCATTCTGTGTGTGTCACTGCATCGGTCTCATTCTGTGTGTGTGTCACTGCATCGGTCTCATTCTGTGTGTGTGTCACTGCATCGGTCTCATTCTGTGTGTGTCACTGCATCGGTCTCATTCTGTGTGTGTCACTGCATCGGTCTCATTCTGTGTGTGTCACTGCATCGGTCTCATTCTGTGTGTGTCACTGCATCGGTCTCATTCTGTGTGTGTGTCACTGCATCGGTCTCATTCTGTGTGTGTGTCACTGCATCGGTCTCATTCTGTGTGTGTGTCACTGCATCGGTCTCATTCTGTGTGTGTGTCACTGCATCGGTCTCATTCTGTGTGTGTGTCACTGCATCGGTCTCATTCTGTGTGTGTCACTGCATCGGTCTCATTCTGTGTGTGTCACTGCATCGGTCTCATTCTGTGTGTGTCACTGCATCGGTCTCATTCTGTGTGTGTGTCACTGCATCGGTCTCATTCTGTGTGTGTGTCACTGCATCGGTCTCATTCTGTGTGTGTCACTGCATCGGTCTCATTCTGTGTGTGTGTCACTGCATCGGTCTCATTCTGTGTGTGTGTCACTGCATCGGTCTCATTCTGTGTGTCACTGCATCGGTCTCATTCTGTGTGTGTGTCACTGCATCGGTCTCATTCTGTGTGTCACTGCATCGGTCTCATTCTGTGTGTCACTGCATCGGTCTCATTCTGTGTGTGTCACTGCATCGGTCTCATTCTGTGTGTCACTGCATCGGTCTCATTCTGTGTGTCACTGCATCGGTCTCATTCTGTGTGTCACTGCATCGGTCTCATTCTGTGTGTCACTGCATCGGTCTCATTCTGTGTGTGTGTCACTGCATCGGTCTCATTCTGTGTGTGTGTCACTGCATCGGTCTCATTCTGTGTGTGTCACTGCATCGGTCTCATTCTGTGTGTCACTGCATCGGTCTCATTCTGTGTGTCACTGCATCGGTCTCATTCTGTGTGTGTCACTGCATCGGTCTCATTCTGTGTGTGTGTCACTGCATCGGTCTCATTCTGTGTGTGTCACTGCATCGGTCTCATTCTGTGTGTGTGTCACTGCATCGGTCTCATTCTGTGTGTGTGTCACTGCATCGGTCTCATTCTGTGTGTCACTGCATCGGTCTCATTCTGTGTGTCACTGCATCGGTCTCATTCTGTGTGTGTCACTGCATCGGTCTCATTCTGTGTGTGTGTCACTGCATCGGTCTCATTCTGTGTGTGTCACTGCATCGGTCTCATTCTGTGTGTGTGTCACTGCATCGGTCTCATCTGTGTGTGTGTCACTGCATCGGTCTCATTCTGTGTGTGTCACTGCATCGGTCTCATTCTGTGTGTGTGTCACTGCATCGGTCTCATTCTGTGTGTGTCACTGCATCGGTCTCATTCTGTGTGTGTCACTGCATCGGTCTCATTCTGTGTGTCACTGCATCGGTCTCATTCTGTGTGTCACTGCATCGGTCTCATTCTGTGTGTGTCACTGCATCGGTCTCATTCTGTGTGTGTCACTGCATCGGTCTCATTCTGTGTGTGTCACTGCATCGGTCTCATTCTGTGTGTCACTGCATCGGTCTCATTCTGTGTGTGTCACTGCATCGGTCTCATTCTGTGTGTGTGTCACTGCATCGGTCTCATTCTGTGTGTGTGTCACTGCATCGGTCTCATTCTGTGTGTGTGTCACTGCATCGGTCTCATTCTGTGTGTGTGTCACTGCATCGGTCTCATTCTGTGTGTGTCACTGCATCGGTCTCATTCTGTGTGTGTCACTGCATCGGTCTCATTCTGTGTGTGTCACTGCATCGGTCTCATTCTGTGTGTGTCACTGCATCGGTCTCATTCTGTGTGTGTGTCACTGCATCGGTCTCATTCTGTGTGTGTGTCACTGCATCGGTCTCATTCTGTGTGTGTGTCACTGCATCGGTCTCATTCTGTGTGTGTGTCACTGCATCGGTCTCATTCTGTGTGTGTGTCACTGCATCGGTCTCATTCTGTGTGTGTGTCACTGCATCGGTCTCATTCTGTGTGTGTGTCACTGCATCGGTCTCATTCTGTGTGTGTGTCACTGCATCGGTCTCATTCTGTGTGTGTGTCACTGCATCGGTCTCATTCTGTGTGTGTGTCACTGCATCGGTCTCATTCTGTGTGTCACTGCATCGGTCTCATTCTGTGTGTCACTGCATCGGTCTCATTCTGTGTGTGTCACTGCATCGGTCTCATTCTGTGTGTGTCACTGCATCGGTCTCATTCTGTGTGTCACTGCATCGGTCTCATTCTGTGTGTCACTGCATCGGTCTCATTCTGTGTGTCACTGCATCGGTCTCATTCTGTGTGTCACTGCATCGGTCTCATTCTGTGTGTGTGTCACTGCATCGGTCTCATTCTGTGTGTGTGTCACTGCATCGGTCTCATTCTGTGTGTGTCACTGCATCGGTCTCATTCTGTGTGTCACTGCATCGGTCTCATTCTGTGTGTCACTGCATCGGTCTCATTCTGTGTGTGTCACTGCATCGGTCTCATTCTGTGTGTGTGTCACTGCATCGGTCTCATTCTGTGTGTGTCACTGCATCGGTCTCATTCTGTGTGTGTGTCACTGCATCGGTCTCATTCTGTGTGTGTGTCACTGCATCGGTCTCATTCTGTGTGTCACTGCATCGGTCTCATTCTGTGTGTCACTGCATCGGTCTCATTCTGTGTGTGTCACTGCATCGGTCTCATTCTGTGTGTGTGTCACTGCATCGGTCTCATTCTGTGTGTGTCACTGCATCGGTCTCATTCTGTGTGTGTGTCACTGCATCGGTCTCATTCTGTGTGTGTGTCACTGCATCGGTCTCATTCTGTGTGTGTCACTGCATCGGTCTCATTCTGTGTGTGTGTCACTGCATCGGTCTCATTCTGTGTGTGTCACTGCATCGGTCTCATTCTGTGTGTGTGTCACTGCATCGGTCTCATTCTGTGTGTCCACTGCATCGGTCTCATTCTGTGTGTCACTGCATCGGTCTCATTCTGTGTGTCACTGCATCGGTCTCATTCTGTGTGTGTCACTGCATCGGTCTCATTCTGTGTGTGTCACTGCATCGGTCTCATTCTGTGTGTCACTGCATCGGTCTCATTCTGTGTGTGTCACTGCATCGGTCTCATTCTGTGTGTGTGTCACTGCATCGGTCTCATTCTGTGTGTGTGTCACTGCATCGGTCTCATTCTGTGTGTGTGTCACTGCATCGGTCTCATTCTGTGTGTGTGTCACTGCATCGGTCTCATTCTGTGTGTGTGTCACTGCATCGGTCTCATTCTGTGTGTGTCACTGCATCGGTCTCATTCTGTGTGTGTCACTGCATCGGTCTCATTCTGTGTGTGTCACTGCATCGGTCTCATTCTGTGTGTGTGTCACTGCATCGGTCTCATTCTGTGTGTGTGTCACTGCATCGGTCTCATTCTGTGTGTGTGTCACTGCATCGGTCTCATTCTGTGTGTGTGTCACTGCATCGGTCTCATTCTGTGTGTGTGTCACTGCATCGGTCTCATTCTGTGTGTGTGTCACTGCATCGGTCTCATTCTGTGTGTGTGTCACTGCATCGGTCATTCTGTGTGTGTGTCACTGCATCGGTCTCATTCTGTGTGTGTGTCACTGCATCGGTCTCATTCTGTGTGTGTGTCACTGCATCGGTCTCATTCTGTGTGTGTGTCACTGCATCGGTCTCATTCTGTGTGTGTGTCACTGCATCGGTCTCATTCTGTGTGTCACTGCATCGGTCTCATTCTGTGTGTGTCACTGCATCGGTCTCATTCTGTGTGTGTGTCACTGCATCGGTCTCATTCTGTGTGTGTGTCACTGCATCGGTCTCATTCTGTGTGTGTCACTGCATCGGTCTCATTCTGTGTGTGTGTCACTGCATCGGTCTCATTCTGTGTGTGTCACTGCATCGGTCTCATTCTGTGTGTGTGTCACTGCATCGGTCTCATTCTGTGTGTCACTGCATCGGTCTCATTCTGTGTGTGTCACTGCATCGGTCTCATTCTGTGTGTCACTGCATCGGTCTCATTCTGTGTGTGTCACTGCATCGGTCTCATTCTGTGTGTCACTGCATCGGTCTCATTCTGTGTGTCACTGCATCGGTCTCATTCTGTGTGTGTGTCACTGCATCGGTCTCATTCTGTGTGTGTCACTGCATCGGTCTCATTCTGTGTGTGTGTCACTGCATCGGTCTCATTCTGTGTGTGTGTCACTGCATCGGTCTCATTCTGTGTGTGTCACTGCATCGGTCTCATTCTGTGTGTGTGTCACTGCATCGGTCTCATTCTGTGTGTGTGTCACTGCATCGGTCTCATTCTGTGTGTCACTGCATCGGTCTCATTCTGTGTGTCACTGCATCGGTCTCATTCTGTGTGTGTCACTGCATCGGTCTCATTCTGTGTGTGTGTCACTGCATCGGTCTCATTCTGTGTGTGTGTCACTGCATCGGTCTCATTCTGTGTGTGTCACTGCATCGGTCTCATTCTGTGTGTGTGTCACTGCATCGGTCTCATTCTGTGTGTGTCACTGCATCGGTCTCATTCTGTGTGTGTGTCACTGCATCGGTCTCATTCTGTGTGTGTGTCACTGCATCGGTCTCATTCTGTGTGTGTCACTGCATCGGTCTCATTCTGTGTGTGTGTCACTGCATCGGTCTCATTCTGTGTGTGTCACTGCATGCATCGGTCTCATTCTGTGTGTGTCACTGCATCGGTCTCATTCTGTGTGTGTCACTGCATCGGTCTCATTCTGTGTGTGTGTCACTGCATCGGTCTCATTCTGTGTGTGTGTCACTGCATCGGTCTCATTCTGTGTGTGTCACTGCATCGGTCTCATTCTGTGTGTGTCACTGCATCGGTCTCATTCTGTGTGTGTCACTGCATCGGTCTCATTCTGTGTGTGTGTCACTGCATCGGTCTCATTCTGTGTGTCACTGCATCGGTCTCATTCTGTGTGTCACTGCATCGGTCTCATTCTGTGTGTCACTGCATCGGTCTCATTCTGTGTGTGTCACTGCATCGGTCTCATTCTGTGTGTGTCACTGCATCGGTCTCATTCTGTGTGTGTCACTGCATCGGTCTCATTCTGTGTGTGTGTCACTGCATCGGTCTCATTCTGTGTGTGTCACTGCATCGGTCTCATTCTGTGTGTGTCACTGCATCGGTCTCATTCTGTGTGTGTGTCACTGCATCGGTCTCATTCTGTGTGTGTGTCACTGCATCGGTCTCATTCTGTGTGTGTCACTGCATCGGTCTCATTCTGTGTGTGTCACTGCATCGGTCTCATTCTGTGTGTCACTGCATCGGTCTCATTCTGTGTGTGTGTCACTGCATCGGTCTCATTCTGTGTGTGTCACTGCATCGGTCTCATTCTGTGTGTGTCACTGCATCGGTCTCATTCTGTGTGTGTGTCACTGCATCGGTCTCATTCTGTGTGTGTGTCACTGCATCGGTCTCATTCTGTGTTGTGTCACTGCATCGGTCTCATTCTGTGTGTGTGTCACTGCATCGGTCTCATTCTGTGTGTCACTGCATCGGTCTCATTCTGTGTGTGTCACTGCATCGGTCTCATTCTGTGTGTCACTGCATCGGTCTCATTCTGTGTGTCACTGCATCGGTCTCATTCTGTGTGTGTGTCACTGCATCGGTCTCATTCTGTGTGTGTCACTGCATCGGTCTCATTCTGTGTGTCACTGCATCGGTCTCATTCTGTGTGTCACTGCATCGGTCTCATTCTGTGTGTGTCACTGCATCGGTCTCATTCTGTGTGTGTGTCACTGCATCGGTCTCATTCTGTGTGTGTGTCACTGCATCGGTCTCATTCTGTGTGTGTCACTGCATCGGTCTCATTCTGTGTGTCACTGCATCGGTCTCATTCTGTGTGTGTCACTGCATCGGTCTCATTCTGTGTGTGTCACTGCATCGGTCTCTCTTCTGTGTGTGTCACTGCATCGGTCTCATTCTGTGTGTGTGTCACTGCATCGGTCTCATTCTGTGTGTGTCACTGCATCGGTCTCATTCTGTGTGTGTGTCACTGCATCGGTCTCATTCTGTGTGTGTCACTGCATCGGTCTCATTCTGTGTGTGTCACTGCATCGGTCTCATTCTGTGTGTGTCACTGCATCGGTCTCATTCTGTGTGTGTCACTGCATCGGTCTCATTCTGTGTGTGTCACTGCATCGGTCTCATTCTGTGTGTGTGTCACTGCATCGGTCTCATTCTGTGTGTGTCACTGCATCGGTCTCATTCTGTGTGTGTCACTGCATCGGTCTCATTCTGTGTGTGTGTCACTGCATCGGTCTCATTCTGTGTGTGTCACTGCATCGGTCTCATTCTGTGTGTGTCACTGCATCGGTCTCATTCTGTGTGTTGTGTTTCTCCTGTGTGTGTGTCACTGCATCGGTCTCATTCTGTGTGTGTCACTGCATCGGTCTCATTCTGTGTGTGTGTCACTGCATCGGTCTCATTCTGTGTGTGTGTCACTGCATCGGTCTCATTCTGTTGTGTGTCACTGCATCGGTCTCATTCTGTGTGTGTCACTGCATCGGTCTCATTCTGTGTGTGTCACTGCATCGGTCTCATTCTGTGTGTGTGTCACTGCATCGGTCTCATTCTGTGTGTGTGTCACTGCATCGGTCTCATTCTGTGTGTGTGTCACTGCATCGGTCTCATTCTGTGTGTGTGTCACTGCATCGGTCTCATTCTGTGTGTGTGTCACTGCATCGGTCTCATTCTGTGTGTGTGTCACTGCATCGGTCTCATTCTGTGTGTGTGTCACTGCATCGGTCTCATTCTGTGTGTGTGTCACTGCATCGGTCTCATTCTGTGTGTGTGTCACTGCATCGGTCTCATTCTGTGTGTGTGTCACTGCATCGGTCTCATTCTGTGTGTGTGTCACTGCATCGGTCTCATTCTGTGTGTGTGTCACTGCATCGGTCTCATTCTGTGTGTGTCACTGCATCGGTCTCATTCTGTGTGTGTCACTGCATCGGTCTCATTCTGTGTGTCACTGCATCGGTCTCATTCTGTGTGTCACTGCATCGGTCTCATTCTGTGTGTGTCACTGCATCGGTCTCATTCTGTGTGTCACTGCATCGGTCTCATTCTGTGTGTCACTGCATCGGTCTCATTCTGTGTGTCACTGCATCGGTCTCATTCTGTGTGTGTCACTGCATCGGTCTCATTCTGTGTGTGTGTCACTGCATCGGTCTCATTCTGTGTTGTGTCACTGCATCGGTCTCATTCTGTGTGTGTCACTGCATCGGTCTCATTCTGTGTGTGTCACTGCATCGGTCTCATTCTGTGTGTCACTGCATCGGTCTCATTCTGTGTGTGTCACTGCATCGGTCTCATTCTGTGTGTGTGTCACTGCATCGGTCTCATTCTGTGTGTGTCACTGCATCGGTCTCATTCTGTGTGTGTGTCACTGCATCGGTCTCATTCTGTGTGTGTCACTGCATCGGTCTCATTCTGTGTGTGTCACTGCATCGGTCTCATTCTGTGTGTGTGTCACTGCATCGGTCTCATTCTGTGTGTGTCACTGCATCGGTCTCATTCTGTGTGTGTGTCACTGCATCGGTCTCATTGTGTGTGTCACTGCATCGGTCTCATTCTGTGTGTGTCACTGCATCGGTCTCATTCTGTGTGTCACTGCATCGGTCTCATTCTGTGTGTGTCACTGCATCGGTCTCATTCTGTGTGTCACTGCATCGGTCTCATTCTGTGTGTCACTGCATCGGTCTCATTCTGTGTGTGTCACTGCATCGGTCTCATTCTGTGTGTGTCACTGCATCGGTCTCATTCTGTGTGTCACTGCATCGGTCTCATTCTGTGTGTGTCACTGCATCGGTCTCATTCTGTGTGTGTCACTGCATCGGTCTCATTCTGTGTGTGTGTCACTGCATCGGTCTCATTCTGTGTGTGTGTCACTGCATCGGTCTCATTCTGTGTGTCACTGCATCGGTCTCATTCTGTGTGTCACTGCATCGGTCTCATTCTGTGTGTGTCACTGCATCGGTCTCATTCTGTGTGTGTCACTGCATCGGTCTCATTCTGTGTGTGTGTCACTGCATCGGTCTCATTCTGTGTGTGTGTCACTGCATCGGTCTCATTCTGTGTGTGTGTCACTGCATCGGTCTCATTCTGTGTGTGTGTCACTGCATCGGTCTCATTCTGTGTGTGTGTCACTGCATCGGTCTCATTCTGTGTGTGTCACTGCTGCATCGTCTCATTCTGTGTGTGTGTCACTGCATCGGTCTCATTCTGTGTGTGTCACTGCATCGGTCTCATTCTGTGTGTGTGTCACTGCATCGGTCTCATTCTGTGTGTGTCACTGCATCGGTCTCATTCTGTGTGTCACTGCATCGGTCTCATTCTGTGTGTGTCACTGCATCGGTCTCATTCTGTGTGTGTGTCACTGCATCGGTCTCATTCTGTGTGTGTCACTGCATCGGTCTCATTCTGTGTGTGTCACTGCATCGGTCTCATTCTGTGTGTGTGTCACTGCATCGGTCTCATTCTGTGTGTGTGTCACTGCATCGGTCTCATTCTGTGTGTGTCACTGCATCGGTCTCTTCTCTGTGTGTGTCACTGCATCGGTCTCATTCTGTGTGTGTCACTGCATCGGTCTCATTCTGTGTGTGTCACTGCATCGGTCTCATTCTGTGTGTGTCACTGCATCGGTCTCATTCTGTTGTGTGTCACTGCATCGGTCTCATTCTGTGTGTGTGTCACTGCATCGGTCTCATTCTGTGTGTGTGTCACTGCATCGGTCTCATTCTGTGTGTGTGTCACTGCATCGGTCTCATTCTGTGTGTGTCACTGCATCGGTCTCATTCTGTGTGTGTCACTGCATCGGTCTCATTCTGTGTGTGTGTCACTGCATCGGTCTCATTCTGTGTGTGTCACTGCATCGGTCTCATTCTGTGTGTGTCACTGCATCGGTCTCATTCTGTGTGTGTGTCACTGCATCGGTCTCATTCTGTGTGTGTGTCACTGCATCGGTCTCATTCTGTGTGTGTGTCACTGCATCGGTCTCATTCTGTGTGTGTCACTGCATCGGTCTCATTCTGTGTGTGTCACTGCATCGGTCTCATTCTGTGTGTGTCACTGCATCGGTCTCATTCTGTGTGTGTGTCACTGCATCGGTCTCATTCTGTGTGTGTGTCACTGCATCGGTCTCATTCTGTGTGTGTGTCACTGCATCGGTCTCATTCTGTGTGTGTCACTGCATCGGTCTCATTCTGTGTGTGTCACTGCATCGGTCTCATTCTGTGTGTCACTGCATCGGTCTCATTCTGTGTGTCACTGCATCGGTCTCATTCTGTGTGTCACTGCATCGGTCTCATTCTGTGTGTGTCACTGCATCGGTCTCATTCTGTGTGTCACTGCATCGGTCTCATTCTGTGTGTCACTGCATCGGTCTCATTCTGTGTGTGTCACTGCATCGGTCTCATTCTGTGTGTCACTGCATCGGTCTCATTCTGTGTGTGTGTCACTGCATCGGTCTCATTCTGTGTGTGTGTCACTGCATCGGTCTCATTCTGTGTGTGTGTCACTGCATCGGTCTCATTCTGTGTGTGTCACTGCATCGGTCTCATTCTGTGTGTCCTGCATCGGTCTCATTCTGTGTGTGTCACTGCATCGGTCTCATTCTGTGTGTGTGTCACTGCATCGGTCTCATTCTGTGTGTGTCACTGCATCGGTCTCATTCTGTGTGTGTGTCACTGCATCGGTCTCATTCTGTGTGTGTGTCACTGCATCGGTCTCATTCTGTGTGTGTCACTGCATCGGTCTCATTCTGTGTGTGTGTCACTGCATCGGTCTCATTCTGTGTGTGTCACTGCATCGGTCTCATTCTGTGTGTGTCACTGCATCGGTCTCATTCTGTGTGTGTCACTGCATCGGTCTCATTCTGTGTGTCACTGCATCGGTCTCATTCTGTGTGTCACTGCATCGGTCTCATTCTGTGTGTGTCACTGCATCGGTCTCATTCTGTGTGTGTCACTGCATCGGTCTCATTCTGTGTGTGTGTCACTGCATCGGTCTCATTCTGTGTGTGTGTCACTGCATCGGTCTCATTCTGTGTGTGTGTCACTGCATCGGTCTCATTCTGTGTGTGTGTCACTGCATCGGTCTCATTCTGTGTGTGTGTCACTGCATCGGTCTCATTCTCTGTGTGTGTCACTGCATCGGTCTCATTCTGTGTGTGTGTCACTGCATCGGTCTCATTCTGTTTTGTGTGTCACTGCATCGGTCTCATTCTGTGTGTGTGTCACTGCATCGGTCTCATTCTGTGTGTCACTGCATTGGTCTCATTCTGTGTGTCACTGCATCGGTCTCATTCTGTGTGTCACTGCATCGGTCTCATTCTGTGTGGTCACTGCATCGGTCTCATTCTGTGTGTGTCACTGCATCGGTCTCATTCTGTGTGTCACTGCATGGTCTCATTCTGTGTGTGTCACTGCATCGGTCTCATTCTGTGTGTCACTGCATCGGTCTCATTCTGTGTGTCACTGCATCGGTCTCATTCTGTGTGTGTCACTGCATCGGTCTCATTCTGTGTGTGTGTCACTGCATCGGTCTCATTCTGTGTGTGTGTCACTGCATCGGTCTCATTCTGTGTGTCACTGCATCGGTCTCATTCTGTGTGTCACTGCATCGGTCTCATTCTGTGTGTGTCACTGCATCGGTCTCATTCTGTGTGTGTGTCACTGCATCGGTCTCATTCTGTGTGTGTCACTGCATCGGTCTCATTCTGTGTGTGTGTCACTGCATCGGTCTCATTCTGTGTGTGTGTCACTGCATCGGTCTCATTCTGTGTGTGTGTCACTGCATCGGTCTCATTCTGTGTGTGTCACTGCATCGGTCTCATTCTGTGTGTGTGTCACTGCATCGGTCTCATTCTGTGTGTCACTGCATCGGTCTCATTCTGTGTGTCACTGCATCGGTCTCATTCTGTGTGTGTGTCACTGCATCGGTCTCATTCTGTGTGTGTCACTGCATCGGTCTCATTCTGTGTGTGTGTCACTGCATCGGTCTCATTCTGTGTGTGTGTCACTGCATCGGTCTCATTCTGTGTGTCCACTGCATCGGTCTCATTCTGTGTGTGTCACTGCATCGGTCTCATTCTGTGTGTCACTGCATCGGTCTCATTCTGTGTGTGTCACTGCATCGGTCTCATTCTGTGTGTGTGTCACTGCATCGGTCTCATTCTGTGTGTGTGTCACTGCATCGGTCTCATTCTGTGTGTGTGTCACTGCATCGGTCTCATTCTGTGTGTGTCACTGCATCGGTCTCATTCTGTGTGTGTGTCACTGCATCGGTCTCATTCTGTGTGTGTGTCACTGCATCGGTCTCATTCTGTGTGTGTCACTGCATCGGTCTCATTCTGTGTGTGTCACTGCATCGGTCTCATTCTGTGTGTGTGTCACTGCATCGGTCTCATTCTGTGTGTGTGTCACTGCATCGGTCTCATTCTGTGTGTGTGTCACTGCATCGGTCTCATTCTGTGTGTGTCACTGCATCGGTCTCATTCTGTGTGTGTCACTGCATCGGTCTCATTCTGTGTGTGTGTCACTGCATCGGTCTCATTCTGTGTGTGTGTCACTGCATCGGTCTCATTCTGTGTGTGTCACTGCATCGGTCTCATTCTGTGTGTGTGTCACTGCATCGGTCTCATTCTGTGTGTGTGTCACTGCATCGGTCTCAGTCTGTGTGTCACTGCATTGGTCTCATTCTGTGTGTGTCACTGCATCGGTCTCATTCTGTGTGTGTCACTGCATCGGTCTCATTCTGTGTGTCACTGCATCGGTCTCATTCTGTGTGTGTCACTGCATCGGTCTCATTCTGTGTGTCACTGCATGGTCTCATTCTGTGTGTGTCACTGCATCGGTCTCATTCTGTGTGTCACTGCATCGGTCTCATTCTGTGTGTGTCACTGCATCGGTCTCATTCTGTGTGTGTGTCACTGCATCGGTATCATTTTGTGTGTGTGTCACTGCATCGGTCTCATTCTGTGTGTCACTGCATCGGTCTCAGTCTGTGTGTCACTGCATCGGTCTCATTCTGTGTGTGTCACTGCATCGGTCTCATTCTGTGTGTGTGTCACTGCATCGGTCTCATTCTGTGTGTGTCACTGCATCGGTCTCATTCTGTGTGTGTGTCACTGCATCGGTCTCATTCTGTGTGTGTGTCACTGCATCGGTCTCATTCTGTGTGTGTCACTGCATCGGTCTCATTCTGTGTGTGTGTCACTGCATCGGTCTCATTCTGTGTGTGTCACTGCATCGGTCTCATTCTCTGTTTGTGTGTCACTGCATCGGTCTCATTCTGTGTGTCACTGCATTGGTCTCATTCTGTGTGTCACTGCATTGGTCTCCTTCTGTGTGTCACTGCATCGGTCTCATTCTGTGTGTGTCACTGCATCGGTCTCATTCTGTGTGTGTGTCACTGCATCGGTCTCATTCTGTGTGTCACTGCATCGGTCTCATTCTGTGTGTGTGTCACTGCATCGGTCTCATTCTGTGTGTGTGTCACTGCATCGGTCTCATTCTGTGTGTGTCACTGCATCGGTCTCATTCTGTGTGTGTGTCACTGCATCGGTCTCATTCTGTGTGTGTGTCACTGCATCGGTCTTCTTGGTGTGTCACTGCATCGGTCTCATTCTGTGTGTGTGTCACTGCATCGGTCTCATTCTGTGTGTGTGTCACTGCATCGGTCTCATTCTGTGTGTGTCACTGCATCGGTCTCATTCTGTGTGTGTCACTGCATCGGTCTCATTCTGTGTGTGTGTCACTGCATCGGTCTCATTCTGTGTGTGTGTCACTGCATCGGTCTCATTCTGTGTGTGTGTCACTGCATCGGTCTCATTCTGTGTGTCACTGCATCGGTCTCATTCTGTGTGTCACTGCATCGGTCTCATTCTGTGTGTGTGTGTCACTGCATCGGTCTCATTCTGTGTGTCACTGCATCGGTCTCATTCTGTGTGTGTCACTGCATCGGTCTCATTCTGTGTGTCACTGCATCGGTCTCATTCTTTGTGTGTCACTGCATCGGTCTCATTCTGTGTGTGTCACTGCATCGGTCTCATTCTGTGTGTCACTGCATCGGTCTCATTCTGTGTGTGTGTCACTGCATCGGTCTCATTCTGTGTGTGTGTCACTGCATCGGTCTCATTCTGTGTGTGTGTCACTGCATCGGTCTCATTCTGTGTGTCACTGCATCGGTCTCATTCTGTGTGTCACTGCATCGGTCTCATTCTGTGTGTGTCACTGCATCGGTCTCATTCTGTGTGTCACTGCATCGGTCTCATTCTGTGTGTGTCACTGCATCGGTCTCATTCTGTGTGTCACTGCATCGGTCTCATTCTGTGTGTCACTGCATCGGTCTCATTCTGTGTGTGTGTCACTGCATCGGTCTCATTCTGTGTGTGTGTCACTGCATCGGTCTCATTCTGTGTGTCACTGCATCGGTCTCATTCTGTGTGTCACTGCATCGGTCTCATTCTGTGTGTGTCACTGCATCGGTCTCATTCTGTGTGTGTCACTGCATCGGTCTCATTCTGTGTGTGTGTCACTGCATCGGTCTCATTTGTGTGTGTGTCACTGCATCGGTCTCATTCTGTGTGTGTGTCCTGCATCGGTCTCATCTGTGTGTGTGTCACTGCATCGGTCTCATTCTGTGTGTGTTACTGCATCGGTCTCATTCTGTTTGTGTGTCACTGCATCGGTCTCATTCTGTGTGTGTCACTGCATCGGTCTCATTCTGTGTGTGTGTCACTGCATCGGTCTCATTCTGTGTGTCACTGCATCGGTCTCATTCTGTGTGTCACTGCATCGGTCTCATTCTGTGTGTGTCACTGCATCGGTCTCATTCTGTGTGTGTCACTGCATCGGTCTCATTCTGTGTGTCACTGCATCGGTCTCATTCTGTGTGTGTCACTGCATCGGTCTCATTCTGTGTGTGTCACTGCATCGGTCTCATTCTGTGTGTGTGTCACTGCATCGGTCTCATTCTGTGTGTCACTGCATCGGTCTCATTCTGTGTGTCACTGCATCGTCTCATTCTGTGTGTGTCACTGCATCGGTCTCATTCTGTGTGTGTGTCACTGCATCGGTCTCATTCTGTGTGTGTCACTGCATCGGTCTCATTCTGTGTGTGTGTCACTGCATCGGTCTCATTCTGTGTGTGTGTCACTGCATCGGTCTCATTCTGTGTGTGTCACTGCATCGGTCTCATTCTGTGTGTGTCACTGCATCGGTCTCATTCTGTGTGTGTCACTGCATCGGTCTCATTCTGTGTGTGTGTCACTGCATCGGTCTCAGTCTGTGTGTCACTGCATCGGTCTCATTCTGTGTGTCACTGCATCGGTCTCATTCTGTGTGTCACTGCATCGGTCTCATTCTGTGTGTGTGTCACTGCATCGGTCTCATTCTGTGTGTGTGTCACTGCATCGGTCTCATTCTGTGTGTGTGTCACTGCATCGGTCTCATTCTGTGTGTGTCACTGCATCGGTCTCATTCTGTGTGTGTGTCACTGCATCGGTCTCATTCTGTGTGTGTGTCACTGCATCGGTCTCATTCTGTGTGTGTGTCACTGCATCGGTCTCATTCTGTGTGTGTGTCACTGCATCGGTCTCATTCTGTGTGTGTCACTGCATCGGTCTCATTCTGTGTGTGTGTCACTGCATCGGTCTCATTCTGTGTGTGTGTCACTGCATCGGTCTCATTCTGTGTGTCACTGCATTGGTCTCATTCTGTGTGTGTGTCACTGCATCGGTCTCATTCTGTGTGTGTGTCACTGCATCGGTCTCATTCTGTGTGTGTGTCACTGCATCGGTCTCATTCTGTGTGTGTGTCACTGCATCGGTCTCAT
>CATNEM010000080.1:0-10591 GCA_950096795.1 Macrostomum cliftonense
AACACTCCCCCGGCGCCGCCCGGGCGGCATTCTCCGAGGTTTCCATGTCCACCGTTCAAGACACCGTCGCGCCGGACGGCCTTCCGGGCCGTGCAGAGCTGATCGCGCTTCTGGCGATGCTCTTCGCCACCATCGCCTTTTCCATCGACGCCATGCTGCCCGCCCTGCCGGAGCTGACCCAAGCGCTCAGCCCCGATGCCCCGAACAAGGTGCAGCTGGTTGTGACCATGTTCATGCTGGGCATGGGACTGGGCACCTTCTTCACCGGGCCGCTGTCGGACACCTTCGGGCGCAAGCCCATCGTGCTGGCCGGGGCCGCGCTTTACATCACCGGGGCGCTGGTGGCCACGCAGGCAGAAACGCTCGAAGTGCTTCTGGCAGCGCGTCTGCTGCAAGGGCTGGGCGCGGCGGGTCCGCGGGTCGTGGCGCTGGCCATCATCCGCGACCTTTACTCGGGCCGGGCCATGGCGCAGATCATGTCCTTCGTCATGATGGTCTTCACGCTCGTGCCAGCCCTTGCACCCTCGCTCGGGGCGCTGCTGATCGGCTTTGGCGGCTGGCACGCGGTCTTTTATGCCTTCGCGATCTTCTCGGCCCTGGGCATGGTCTGGTTCACCCTGCGCCTGCCCGAGACGCTGCCCGTCACGCTGCGCCGCCCCTTCCGCTCGGCGCCCTGACGGCGGCGGCGCGCGAGATGGCGGCCCATCCGGTGGTGCGCCTGTCGATCCTCGTGCAGGCCTTCTGCTTCGCCATGCTAATCGCCACGATCTCAACCATCCAGCCGATCTACGAGGTCGCGCTGGGACGTGGCGAGACCTTCCCCCTGTGGTTCGGCCTGACCGCCATCCTCGGCGCCTCGTCCAGCTACATCAACGCGCGGCTGGTCATGCGGCTGGGTATGCGCAGCATGGTCAGCGGGATGCTCTGGGTGCAGATCCTCGCCAGCGGGTTGGCGACCCTGCTGATCGCCGGAGGCGTATCCGGGCTGGCGCTTTTCGCGGTCTTCCTCGCGTGGCAGCAGCTTCTGTTCTTCCAGATGGGCATGACGATCGGCAACCTGAACGCCATCGGGATGGAGCCGATGGGCCATATCGCGGGCATGGCCGCCTCTCTCATCGGGGCCATCTCGACGGTGCTGGCGGTGGTGCTGGCGGTTTCCCGTCGGCCTGCTCTTCGACGGGACGCCGCTGCCGCTTGTGGCGGGGGCGCTTGCCTTCGCCATCTGTGCGCAGATCACCATGATGCGCCTGCGCCGGGTCGAGCAAACCGCCGTCGCCTGATGCCGTTCACCCCCCGGCCCGTTGCGTCGGAGGAGTCTTGCCCGGGGCGCTTTCAAGATCGTTCCCGGTCAGGGTAAAGGCCGCCATGTCGCAGGCCAGCGTCTTCGAGCCGACCGTCAATGCGCCGCGCCATCGCCGCCAGTCGTTCGCCCTCCTGTGCGGACCACTGGCTTTCGCCATCCGCGTCCCGCACCATTCCGTGCAACTGCCCGAGCGCCGTGGCCTGCTCGACGTTCTTCGCCGAAATCGTCTCTGTCTGATCGCTGGCGCGCGAGATCTGCTCCTTGATTTCTTCGAGCCGCTGGCCGACGACGTCGACGAGATCCGCGCCGACCTGTACCTGTTCCGAACTGTCGCTAATCAGCTTCTTGATGCCATTCGCGGCCTCGGAGGTGCTCTTGGCCAGCTGCCGGACCTCTGCCGCCACCACCGCAAAGCCCTTGCCCGACGCCCGGCCCGCGCGGGCCTCGACCCCGGCGTTCAGGGCCAGAAGATTGGTCTGGAAGGACCCGTCGTCGATCAGGTCGACGATCTGGCTGATCTGGCGCGAGCTGTCCTCGATCAGCCGCATGGCGCTGATCGCCTCGCCGGTGACAGCGCCGCCGCGTACGGCGCTTGTCGCGCGCCTCTCCGGCGCTGGCGGCGGCATTCCGGGCCAGATTGGCCGTATCGCCAAGGGCCGTGACCAGTTGCGCGCAGTTTCGGTGACCTCGCGCAGCGAGGTGGCCTGCACCCCGGTGCGTTTCCGACATGCCCTGCATGGCGCTGGACAGCGTCAAGGACGTCTCGGAGAATTCCGATGCAAGGGTATTCGCGCCGAGAAAGGCCTCCCGCAGGGTGTCGATGGTCATGTTGAATTCCGTCCGCAGCACTTCGTACTGTGCGGGAAACGGACCCTGGATCACGCAGGTCATGTCGCGCCCGGCGAGGCGGGACAGGGCGACGCGCATCTGCGCGATGACCTCGTCGGCACGCTTGCGCGCATCCTGCGCCTCGGAGGTGGCGTCGGCGGGCCATCGCCCGCTCCGTCTCTAGACGCGCGGCGGTATGCTCGATTTCCGCGAGGTTGCGGGTGCGCCGCAGGATCGAAAGCGTCAGCACCGCGCCCTCTACCACCACAAGCGCGGCATGGATGGCCGTGCGTTCGATGTTCTGCACAAGGTCGGCCGAGGGGTAGAACGAAGGCCGGCATCACGAAGATCAAAGACAGATGGTGCACCGCGGTGATGGCGCAGGCCCAGAGCAGCAGCGGCACCCTGTCCATGGTCGCCACGATGGCCAAGAGCGCGAAGAAGGTCATGTGCGTGTCGATTTGCCAGGGGTGACCGGCAAAGGCCGCGGTGAGGATCATCGCCTGCCCCATCAGCGCGGTGACCAGCACGAAGCACGCCAACCGCGCCTTCACCCGACGGGACAGAAGCGCCAGCAGCGCCATGACCCCGGAGCCGAACAGAACCGGTCCAGCGGAACGCCGGTATAGAGCGTCGAAACCGGCGCCACCGGCAGAAGGAGCAGGCAGACGGCAAGCGTCAGCGTGCCCCCGTCGAGCTTGTCCAGCCGGTCCAGCCGGGACGTCGGGTTCGTCATCTCAACTCACTCCACATAATGTCGCCAGGACGCGGCCGTCGGCGATCGCCCAGGCGCCGAGTTGGCGCAGGGCTTCGACGGGAATGACGTCCGGAAAGCCGGCCAGCACCGCGAAGGGCGCCGAGCCCGGCCCGAGCGGATGCCCTCCGGTCTGCAGGACCATGCTTTCGGCGCCGGCCGACCACGGCGGCGCGACCACGAGCACGGGTGATCCGGCTTCCGGAAGATGCGCGACGAAGGGCAAGGCGAGGCTGACGCCAAGCGCGACCGCAAGCGCCGTGGCGAGCAAGAGACCTGCACAGATGTCACGGATTTCAATTCCCATGCGCCCGACTTTGAGGCCGCGGGCTTACCGGGCACTTAACCGGCGAATTGTATTTTCTCGAATGCGGCAGGTTAAAAGCCGTCTCAAAAGTGTTTCATTAAGTGGCGACGGGCTAGATCGGCATGCATTCTGGGGCGGACAGGCCCCGCCGCCTGCGGTATGCGACCGTATACCGTGTTACGCGTGTCATGCAGATGCGTTATGGCAGAGACAGAGCAACGCGAGGGGATGAAGGACGTCATGACCCGTATCAAGGTGGACAACCCGGTCGTCGAGATGGACGGCGACGAGATGACCCGCATCATGTGGGATTTCATCAAGCAGAAGCTGATCCTGCCCTATCTGGACATTGACCTGCTCTATTACGACCTCGGAATAGAAGAGCGCGACCGCACCGGCGACCAGATCACCATCGACGCCGCCGAAAAGACCAAGGAAATCGGCGTCGCGGTCAAATGCGCGACCATCACGCCCGACGAACAACGGGTCGAGGAGTTCGGCCTCAAGAAGATGTGGAAGTCGCCCAACGGCACGATCCGCAACATCCTCGGCGGCGTTGTCTTCCGGCAGCCGATCATCTGCCGCAACGTGCCGCGCCTCGTGCCGGGCTGGAACCTCGCCCATCGTCGTCGGGCGCCATGCCTTCGGCGATCAGTACAAGGCGACGGACTTTTCACTTCCCCTCCGCCGGAAAGCTGACGATGAAGTGGGAGAGCGCCAACGGCGAGGTGATCGAACGCGAGGTCTACGATGCCCCCGACGCCGGCGTCTACATGGGCATGTACAATCAGGACGAGTCGATCCGCGACTTTGCCCGCGCCTCGCTGAACTACGGTCTCAACCTCGGCTGGCCGGTCTACCTGTCGACCAAGAACACCATCCTCAAGGCCTATGACGGGCGCTTCAAGGACCTCTTCCAGGAGGTCTACGAGGCCGAATTCGCAGAGAAATTCGCAGAGAAGAAGATCTGGTACGAAACACCGGCTGATCGACGACATGGTCGCCTGCGCGCTGAAGTGGAACGGCAAGTTCGTCTGGGCCTGCAAGAACTACGACGGCGACGTGCAGTCCGACACCGTGGCGCAGGGCTTCGGCAGCCTCGGCATGATGACATCGCAACTGATGACGCCCGACGGCAAGATCGTGGAGGCCGAGGCCGCCCATGGCACCGTCACCCGGCACTACCGCCAGCACCAGAAGGGCGAGTCCACCTCGACCAATTCGGTCGCCTCGATCTACGCATGGACCGGCGGCCTCAAGCACCGAGCCAAGCTGGACGGGAACGTGGCCCTGCGCGCCTTTGCCGAGACGCTGGAGCGGGTGATCGTCGAGACGGTCGAGTCGGGTCACATGACCAAGGACCTCGCGCTGCTCGTCGGACCGGATCAGGGCTGGCTGACCACCATGGGCTTCCTCGAGAAGATCGACGAGAACCTCAACAAGGCGCTTGCGGGCTAGGGTCGCGCCGCCCAAGGCCCGGCACCGTCGCCGATCAAAGACGGTCCGGGGCCTTGCGCCCCGCGCCCCTTGGCTGGATAGAAGAGCCATGATGCTGCTCTCTTCTCCCCCCGCCGACCGCCACAGCCTTTGGGAAGACGCCCTTGGCCTTGCCGTGGGCTGCGTGATCATGGCGCTGTCGGTGCAGTTCCTGCGCGCCGAGGGGCTGATCACCGGCCAGATCGCGGGGACTTGTCGCTGGTCGGGTCCTACGTGTCGGGCTGGTCCTTCGGCGCGGTCTTCTTCGTGCTGAACCTGCCCTTCTACCTCTTGGCCCTGAAGCAGATGGGCCCTGCGCTTCACGCTGAAGAGCTTTGCCGCTGTCACCATCATGTCGAGCGTAGCGGACGCCCTGCCCTCTGTCCCTGACGCTGGAGACGCTGCACCCGGCCATCGCCGCGACCCTCTTCGGCGTGCTGGGGGGCATCGGGCTGATCGTGCTCTTCCGGCACGGGGCGACGCTGGGCGGCGTGGGCGTGGTGGCGCTGTGGTTGCAGGACACGCGCGGCATCCGGGCGGGGAACGTCCAGCTTGCCTTCGATCTGGGGCGTCTTCGCCCTCGCGGGCCTTCCTCTTCGACTGGAAGACGGTGCTCTGGTCGCTGCTGGGCGCGGTGATCCTGAACGTGATGATCACCGTGAACCACCGCCGCGACCGCTATATCGCCCGCTCCTGAGGCCCGGGCGCAGCGCGCCCCCCGCGCGGCAGCCCCAAAGGTCGGTCCGTCCCGTGAGGCAAGACCGAGGATCGGTGCGCCTCATGCGGCAGAACAAAGGGTCGATGCGCCCCGCGCGGCAGGACCAAGGGCCAGCGGCCCGCGCGCCGCAAGACCAAGAGCCAGCGGCTCTCGCTCGGCAGGACTAAGGGTCGGTGCGTCCTCGCTACAGGACCAAGGTCGGTGCACCCCGCTCGGTAGGCCCCCAGCGCCAGAGGCCGCCCGCTCCGCTAAAAGGCCAGAGCGCCCGGTGGCAAGAAAAAGGGGCCCCGTCGAGGACCCCCAGTCTCGCTGACAAGGCTCGTGTGTTTCACTGCCCGTGACGATTGTCTGCCTGCGTCCTTGTCCGCGTCAGGGCCAGCGCACCGGCCCCGTGCGAGGATGGGCAAGGACAAGCAGTCCGCCCCCACCCTGTTCGTCGGGGGGCCGGTCCGGTCGGCCTCGGGCCGGACCCCCTGTTGCGCCACCTTCCGGCGCAAAAACCTTTCCGCCCGCGGTCAGGCCCTGCGGGCCTGCGCCATGGGCAGCGGCCCCGGCACCTCGACCCGGGCGCGCCCGCCGCCACGCGTCGAAACCGTCACCGCCATCTCGATCACCCGCCCGTCGTGCAGGTGAAGCCGGGCGGACCGCCCCGGGGCAAAGACCGTGCCCACGAAGCGGGCGGGCACATCGAAGCTGCCGGTCCCGCCACCCTGCCCCGTGGCAGAGGTGGCGGAGAGCGTGACGGTCAGGGGATCGCTTTCGACGCCACCCATCTCGACCACACCGATGAAGTCGATCCGGATCATCGCGCCCGCCCCCAGACCGTGCCTCAGCTACAGCCCGAGGTACCGGCCGCAGGTGTTGCACTTCATGCAGGTGCCGTTGCGCACCAGCGTGTAGTTGCCGCACTCGCCGCAGGCCTCGCCCTCGTAGCCCTGCATCTTGGCCTTGGTCACGGCGGTCATCGCCATGGCCGAGGCGCCCGAGCCGTTCGAAACCGAAACAGCCGCCGAAGCCGAGTTGACCGGGCCCGCCGCCGTGGCGGGAACCAGCGTCTTCAGCACGCTGTCCGCATCGGTGCCTGTCTCGAGAGCCACCGCGCCCTGGATGCCGCCCTGAAGCACCACCAGTTCCTGCGGCAGACGCTTGCGCAGGTAGCCGGTCGAGCTGATCTGCTTCAGCACTTCCAGCGAGCGGGTCGCGGCGCTTTCCGACAGTTCCTTGACGTTCGAAACGCCCTCTTCCTCGCCCCGGCCAAGGTCGTCGAAGGACGCGCCGAGGGTTTCACATGTGCGAGGTCGGTGCGGTCGAGGTAGGACACGGCCAGTTCGCGGAAGATGTAGTCGAGGATCGAGGTCGCGTTCTTGATGGAGTCGTTGCCCTGCACCATGCCCGCCGGTTCGAACTTGGTGAAGGTGAAGGCGTCGACGAACTCTTCCAGCGGCACGCCGTACTGAAGACCCACGGAGACGGCGATGGCGAAGTTGTTCATACATCGCGCGGAAGCCCGCGCCTTCCTTGTGCATGTCGATGAAGATCTCGCCCAGGCGAGCCGTCCTGATATTCGCCGGTGCGCAGGGTAGACCTTGTGACCGCCGACGATGGCCTTCTGGGTGTAGCCCTTGCGGCGCTCGGGCATCTTGGTCCGCTCGGACTTGATGATTTCCTTCACGACGATCTTCTCGACGATCTTCTCGGCCAGCACCTGCGCCTTTTCCTGCGCATTGCCGGTTTCGAGGATCTCGGCGGCCTCTTCGTCGTCTTCCACCAGCGCGGCGGCCAGCGGCTGCGACAGTTTGGACCCGTCACGGTAGAGCGCATTGGCCTTCACACCCAGCGACCACGACAGTTCGTAGGCCTTCTGGCAATCCTCGATCGAGGCGGTGTTCGCCATGTTGATGGTCTTGGAGATCGCGCCAGAGATGAAGCTCTGCGCGGCGGCCATCATGGTGATGTGGCTGTTGACCGACAGGTACCGCTTGCCGCGCTTGCCGCAGGGGTTGGCGCAGTCGAAGACCGTCAGGTGATCCTCGCGCAGGAAGGGCGCGCCCTCCAGCGTCATGGTCCCGCAGACGTGGTCGTTGGCCGCGTCGATTTCCGACTTGGTGAAGCCGAGGTGGCGCAGCAGGTCGAAGGTCGGGTCGTTCAGCTTGGCCGCCGGGATGCCCAGCGTGTCCTTGCAGAAGGTCTCGCCCAGCGTCCACTGGTTGAACACGAAGCGGATGTCGAAGGCGGTGGCCAGCGCGGCCTCGACCTTTTCGATCTGCGCCGGGCCAAAGCCGTGGGCCATCAGGCGGGTGTGGTTGACGCCGGGCGCATTGCCCAGCGTCTGGTGACCGACGGCATAGGAGATGATCTCTTCGATCTGGGCGCTGCCATAACCCAGATTCTCCAGTGCCGCCGGAACCGAGCGGTTGATGATCTTGAAGTAGCCGCCGCCGGCGAGCTTCTTGAACTTCACCAGCGCGAAGTCGGGCTCGATGCCGGTGGTGTCGCAGTCCATCACCAGACCGATGGTGCCGGTGGGCGCGATGACGGAAACCTGCGCGTTGCGGTAGCCATGCTTCTCACCCAGCGCCAGCGCCTCGTCCCATGCGGAAGTGGCGAGGTCGATCAGCGCGGGCACCGGGCAGTTGGCGTGGTCCAGCGCGACCGGCTTCAACCGCGAGGCCCTCGTAGCCCTCGGTCTTGCCGTAGGCAGCGGTGCGGTGGTTGCGGATGACCCGCAGCATGTCCGCGCGGTTCTTCTCGAACTTGGCGAAGGCACCGACTTCGCCGGCGATCTCGGCGGAGGTGGCATAGGACACGCCGGTCATGATGGCGGTCAGCGCACCGCAGAGCGCGCGGCCCGCGTCGCTGTCATAGCCGAGGCCAATGTTCATCAGCAGGCCGCCGATGTTGGCATAGCCAAGGCCCAGCGTGCGGAAGTCGTAGCTGCGCTGCGCGATCTCCTTCGAGGGGAACTGCGCCATCAGCACCGAGATTTCCAGCGTCAGCGTCCACAGACGGGTCGCATGCATGTAGCTTTCGGCGTCGAAGTGACCGTCGTTGAGGAAGGTCAGCAGGTTCATCGAGGCAAGGTTGCAGGCGGTATCGTCGAGGAACATGTACTCGGAACAGGGGTTCGAGCCACGGATCTCGCCGTCCTGCGGGCAGGTGTGCCATGCGTTCACGGTGTCGTGGAACTGGATGCCCGGGTCGGCGCAGGCCCATGCGGCGTGACCGGATCTGCTCCCACAGCTCCTTGGCGTCGACGGTCTTGGCGACCGTGCCGTCGGTGCGGCGGATCAGCTCCCACGGCTTGCCCTCGCGGACGGCCTCGAGGAAGGCGTCGGTGACGCGGATCGAGTTATTCGAGTTCTGGCCGGACACCGATGCATAGGCCTCGGAGTCCCAATCGGTGTCATAGGTCGGGAATTCGATCGAGGCATAGCCCTGCCGTGCGTAGTCCAGCACGCGCTTGATGTAGGTCTCGGGGATCATGGCACCCTTGGCGGCACGCACGGCGCCCTTCAGCGCCTCGTTGACCTTGGGTCATAGGCGCCGTCTTCCGAGCCGTCGAAAGAGCGGATCGCCTGGAAGATGCCGTTGAGCATCTTCTCGTGCATCTTGGAGCCCCGCGACGATGGACGCGACCTTTTGCTCTTCCTTGACCTTCCAGTTGATGAATTCCTCGATGTCCGGGTGGTCGGCATCGCAGATCACCATCTTGGCCGCGCGGCGCGTGGTTGCCGCCCGACTTGATCGCGCCTGCCGCGCGGTCGCCGATCTTGAGGAAGCCCATCAGGCCCGAGGACTTGCCGCCGCCGGACAGGGTTTCACCCTCGGCGCGCAGGCTGGAGAAGTTGGTGCCGGTGCCCGAGCCGTACTTGAACAGACGCGCCTCGCGGACCCAGAGGTCCATGATCCCGCCCTCGCCGACCAGATCGTCGGCCACGGACTGGATGAAGCAGGCGTGCGGCTGCGGTGCCTCGTAGGCGGACTTCGACTTCACCAGCTTGCCGGTCTTGTAGTCGACGTAGTGGTGGCCCTGACCGGGGCCGTCGATGCCGTAGGCCCAGTGCAGTCCGGTGTTGAACCACTGCGGGCTGTTCGGGGCGGCAACCTGCGAGGCCAGCATGTGGCGCATTTCGTCGTAATAGGCGCGGGCATCTTCCTCGGTCGAGAAGTAGCCGCCCTTCCAGCCCCAGTAGGCCCATGCGCCTGCGAGACGGTCAAAAGACCTGACGGGCCGAGGTTTCGCCGGTGCGCGGCGTGTCCTTGGCGACCGCTTCAGAGCGCCACAGGAACTCCGGCACGCCTTCTTCGGCGACGCGCTTCAGTTTCGGTCGGCACGCCCGCCTTGCGGAAGTACTTCTGCGCGATGACGTCGCTGGCGACCTGGCTCCAGCTCTTGGGGACTTCGAGGTTGTCCAGGGCAAAGACGGTCGAGCCGTCCGGGTTGCGGATCTCGGATCGCGTGGTGACGAAGGGAATGCCTGCGTATGCATCCTGTCCGGCCTTGGTGTACTGTCTCTCGATTTTCATCGTTTCTGCCCCTGAAGCGGTCTGTCTCTATCGGTCCACGGCCGGTGTCGGGGGCATTGCGGAACAGTTTGAACACCTGCGTCGCGGGACTGCCTGTCCCCGCCGCTGGCCTCTTGTGTCTGTCTGTCCTTGGCGCCGCATTTTGCCACTACATCTAGTGGCGTCCCCAACCGGCCCGCACACATGGCTAATCAGAGCGGTCGAGGTCAACGAGGTTTTTTGCGAAGCCGCCATATATTTGTGTTGACCCTAGGCATGCCCACTAGGGGCGGTGGCGACGTCCGATTCACTCACAGTCTGTGCATGAACGACGGCCTGTCCGGCTTTGAAAAATTCACTTTGATCCGAGACTTATCCACATCCCGGAGATCGAGCCGGAGAAAATGCCGTTTTCTGGGCAGATGGCAAAAATACCGCGGCGGCTCCCAGATATTGCGGAAGAGCCACAGGCAACACTGTAGATGTCGTGGCGGAAGCGATTCGAAGCGGCTGCCTGCTTTGCGGGCACTGCGTGGAAAACGGGCGGATTTGAAACGCGTCTGCCGGGGGCGGAATTTTGTGCACAACGCATATATGCGTCCGGCAGGCACGCCGTCTGGCAGTATCCGCGTTTTGTCCCGACCCTACATGTGGGGTCTCGGGCCGGACGCCTCCGCTATCCGCAGCCCCTGACGCCCG
>CATNEM010000082.1:0-18810 GCA_950096795.1 Macrostomum cliftonense
GCCGCCTGAAAGAGCAGGGATTGCAAGAGGATGATCGCCAGGCCGCCGCTGATCCCGATCATCAGGGAGCGCGTCAGAAGCGCCGCAACCTCGGCCCGGTTGCCCTGCCCCAGCGCCTGCGCGACGAGGCCCGTGGTCCCCATCCTCAGGAAGCCGAAGACCCCAGTAGAGCGCCGAGAGAACCACCGCGCCGACACCGACCGCGCCGATCGGGGCGGCTTCGCCCAGCTGGCCGACGACACCCGTGTCGACCGCGCCCAAGAGCGGCACCGTGGCGTTCGAGAGCACGATGGGCAGGGCGATCTTGAGCACGCGCGCATGGGTGATCGGGCTATCGGTGGCGGTCGATGTCATGGGGTCCGTTCCGGCGGTTGGCCCGGCGAAATGACCCCGGACCGGCGGCGGGGTCAATGCCCCGGGCATGGAATTCGTGGTGCTTTAACCGCGTGTAAAGGGGCGACCCGGCCGGTTCGCGGGCCTGAACCGGCCGGTTGCGCTGCGCTGCGGCGGCGGTGGCTTGCGGGGCGGGGGATGGGGGAAACACCGGGAGGGAAGAAACCGCGGGGCGTCGGTCAGGGGGCCGTTTGTGAACGGCCCTGTCGGAAGGGCGTACCGGCCACGGCGGGATCGGTCCCCCAGTTCAGGCGCCGCAACGAGGTGGGCCAGGTGTCGGAGCGTCGAGGATCAGGTGCCTGACCGTGGTGGGTCAAACGCCCGAAAGGGGCAGGTCATTGGCCGGGAGTGCCACGAGTCGGGTGCTGGAACCTGGCGGATCAGGGGCCGCGATGACACCGGTCGAGTGCAGGATCGCAACGGCCCGGCGCAGTGATGGCGCCCATCGAGTGCCGGAGCGCAGCGGATCAGGTGGTGGAGCGGATCATGTGCTGTTGGCACCGCAAGTCGAGCGCTGGAACGGCGCAGGTCATGTGCCGTGCGGGGCATCAGGAAATGGGCGGTGGCCTGCGCGATGGGGCGATCGCGGTTGTCCTGCCAGGCTTCGGCCTGCACCGAGGCGTAGCGGCGGCCAAGGCGGGTCACGCGGGCGCGGCCATAGGCGTCGCGCGGCAGGCCCGAGCGCAGGTAGTCCACGGTGAAGTCGATGGTCTTGGGCAGGCGCGGCAGCTTGCCGTCGCTCAGCGAGGCGGCGTCCAGCGCCCCCGTCTCGATGTCGGACCAGAGCCACGTCCAGTTCAGCGTGATCATCGCCGTGATCTCGAGGAAGGCCGCCGTCACGCCGCCGTGGATCGCCGGAAGCTGCGGGTTGCCGATCAGCTTGTCGTCGAAGGGCAGCACCGCGGTCAGTTCGTCGCCGCGCCGGTCGAAGGTCACACCGAGGTACTGGATGTAGGGCACCCCCGTCACCAGAGCCGACAGCGCGGCGTCGCGGCGCTGTTTCACCACCTGCACGGGTTCGGGCGTCGGACGGGCCATCACGCGCCCTCCACCGTGAAGGCGCCGGTGGCGGTGGCCACCGGGTGCGCCGCGTCGTCGTCGCAGGCGGTGGCCCGCACGAAGGCGACCGATGCGGGTGATGTGGTAGCATTCAGCGCGCGCCACGATGGTCTGCCCCGGGGTCGCGGGACGCATGTAGTCGATGCGCAGGTTGATGGTTGCCGTCCCGGCGGGCGATTTCGGGTGGCTCATGACCGCCGCACCGCCGCAGGGGTCCATCAGGGCGAGACCGCGCCGCCGTGGATCACGCCGGTCTCGGGGGTCGCCGACGAAGCGGGTGTTCATAGGGCATCTCGATCTGGGCGAGGCCGTCGCCGATCTCTGTCACCGCCATGTTCAGCGCCCGGGTGTGGGGGATCATCTCTATGAACTGGCGGGCGATGGCGGTCTTGTCAGCGGTCATGGCTGTCCCCTCTTGTCGCGCCCGACTATGAAAGCGCCCTGCCCGCCGCGCAAGCGGTTTGTCAGGGCAGCGGCGCAGGCTACCCTCCTGCCGGGAGGACGGGGGAAGACCGATGACAGGAGAGCCGCCTGAGCTTCAAGGACATTGTGCGCGCGGTTCGAGGTGACCCCGCGCACTCTGCGCTACTACGAGTACATCGAGCTTCTTCAGCCCGAGCGCGAGGGACGGTCGCGCTTTTACGGCCCCCGCGAGGTCGCCCGGATGACGCTGATCCTGCGCGGTCGGCGCTTCGGTTTTCAGCTGGAAGACATCCGCCAGTGGCTGCTGATCTACGAGAAGGACGGCACCGAGGCGCAGATGCAGGCATGGGTCGGCATGGCCGACCGGCAGCTGTCTGAACTGGCCGAACAGAAGGCCCAGCTTGACGAGGCCATGGCCGAGCTGAAGGCACTTCGGGACGAGACGGCGGCCCAGCCTGAAAGGCTGAGGGATTCCGGCAGCTTGTTGAAGGCATCGGCGCAAACCAGCGCAATTGCTGCAAAATTCCGCCTATCCGTCTGGTCAGCTTGGCGCTGCGTCACTATATGGTAACGAAGCGCTTTGACGCTGAACCCAAACCGATATTGGTTTACGTCGCTTTATCTCACGTCAGGAATGAAAGTTACGCAGCGTACCGGCTGCGTCAGCTTATTTTCCCGTTGTAGGATGGCGACGCAGACCTCAGATCGGGTGTTCGCGACAGCGACCGGCTTGAGGACGTATGAATGAACGATGACACAGTAATGACGATCCGCCAGATGTGCGACACCTTCGAGGTGACCCCGCGCACCCTGCGGTTCTACGAACAAAAGGAGCTGCTGTTTCCGATCCGCGAGGGGCAGAAACGCCTCTTCACGCGGCGTGACCGGGCCCGGCTGAAGCTGATCCTGCGCGGCAAGCGCCTTCGGGTTCAGCCTCGAGGAGATCCGGCAGTTGCTCGATCTCTACGATGTGGGTGACGAGCAGCAGACGCAGATCGCGGCGGCCTACGAGGTGGCTCAGCAACGGCTGAGCGATCTGAAGGCGCAGCGCACCGACCTCGACTCGGCCATCGCCGAGTTGGAGGAGCAGATGACCTGGGGCGAGCGTATGCTGGCCTCTATGAAGAACCGGAAGGCTGCCGAGTAGCGCATAGGCACGGGCGGCCTGTCTCAGGGAGAGAGGAGACGCCATGCCCATCTACACAGCCCCCACCGCGGACCAGCTTTTCGTTCTGGACGAGGTGCTCGAGGTCGGCGCCAGCGATGTCCCCGGCTACGGGGACCTCGACCGCGACACGCTCGACGCGATTTTGGGGGAAGCGGCCAAGCTGGCACAGGACGTGCTGGCCCCGCTGAACCCGGTCGGCGACGAACAGGGCTGCACGCTGGAAAACGGCGTCGTCCGGACGCCGGACGGTTTCAAGGCGGCCTTCGATCAGGTCCGCGAGGGCGGCTGGACGGCGCTGGATTGCGATCCCGAATACGGCGGTCAGGGCCCTGCCCTACGTGGTGGCCACGGCGGTGGGCGAGATGTTCTCGTCCGCCAACATGGCCTTCAACATGTATCAGGGCCTGACCCACGGCGCCTACAACGCCATCCACGCCCATGGCTCGGGACGAGCAGAAGGCGATGTACCTGCCCAAGATGGTCAGTTGCGAGTGGGGCGGCACCATGAACCTGACGGAGCCGCAATTGCGGCACCGACCTCGGCCTGATCCGCACCAAGGCGGTGCCAGCGGAGGACGGGTCCTACAGGATCACCGGCCAGAAGATCTGGATCTCTGCCGGCGAGCACGACATGTGCGACAACATCATCCACCTCGTTCTGGCCAAACTGCCGGACGCACCCGAGGGCGTGAAGGGCATCTCGCTCTTCATCGTGCCGAAGTTCATGGTGAACGAGGACGGCTCTCTGGGCGCGCGCAACGCGCTGTCCTGCGGCGGGCTGGAAAAGAAGATGGGCATTCACGGCAATGCCACCTGCGTGATGAACTACGACGGCGCGACGGGCTTCCTTGTGGGTGAACCGCACAAGGGCATGCGCGCCATGTTTACCATGATGAACGAGGCCCGGCTGGGCGTCGGCCTTCAGGGCTACGCGCAGGGCGCCGTGGCCTACCAGAACGCGCTGGCCTTCGCCAAGGACCCGCGTGCAGGGCCGCGCGGTGACCGGGGCCGAGAACCCCGAGGGCGCCGCCGATCCGATCATCGTGCACCCCGACGTGCGCCGGAACCTGATGGACCAGAAGGCTTTCGTCGAAGGCGCGCGGGCCTTTACCCTCTGGGGGGCCCTCGTTGATCGACAAGGGGCACCGCTCCGGCGACAAGACCGCGGAGGGGCTGATCTCGCTGCTGACGCCCCGTGATCAAGGGCTTCCTCACCGACAAGGGCTTCGAGACCACGGTGCTGGCACAGCAGACGCTGGGCGGCTCGGGCTTCACCCGCGAATGGGGGCTGGAGCAGTTCGTCCGCGATGCCCGGATCACCATGATCTACGAGGGCACCAACGGCGTGCAGGCGCTGGACCTCGTGGGCCGCAAGCTGGCGCAGGACGGCGGCAAGCACGTCATGGGCTTTCTTCTGAGATGGTCAAGACCTTCGCCGCCGTAGAACAAGGGCAAGGACGAGGCCTTCGACCGCGACTTCCTCGACCCGCTCAAGGCCGCGTCCAAGGACCTGCAGGCGGCGGGGATGTTCTTCATGCAGAACGGCATGAAGAACCCGAACGAGGCGCTGGCGGGGTCCTACGATTTCATGCACCTCTTCGGCCACGTTCTGCCTTGGCCTGATGTGGGCGGCGCATGGGCCGCGTGGCGCAGGAGAAGCTGGCCGCCGGTGAAGGCAACGCCGCCTTCTACGAGACCAAACTGGCGACCGGGCGCTACTACATGGCGCGGCAACTGCCGATGACGGAGACGCACCTCGCCCGCATCCAGTCCGGCGCCCGGCACCGTCATGGCGCTTGAGGCGAGGCATTCTGAGGCGAAGGTGGCGGTGGGTCTTCGGACCCACCCTGCCAAGGCCAAAAGGAGTGGCCCCATGCCCCAAACGGTTTCGTCCTGACGCGGCGTTTTCCTGTCGCCATGACCGAGGACGGCTACCGTGGCCTCAAACGGTTTCGCACATGGAGCGCGGTCTGGACGAGGTGAGGCGCTCTCGTTCCTGTTCGAACATTTCGACAGCGTGACGGACGAGGACGCGCTGTCGCACAGATTGCGCCTGTTCAACGCCGAACTGGAGGCGCGCAAGCGGTAGGGAGGAGCCGGTCCCATGGGCTGGATGACGGAGGAACACGCGATGCTGGGCGAGATGTGCGCCCCGGTTCATCGAGACCGAGTGGGCGCCCGAGTTCGAGCGCTGGCGCAAGGCGGGCCAGATGGACCG
This sequence comes from Macrostomum cliftonense, assembly GCA_950096795.1. Lineage (NCBI taxonomy): Eukaryota > Metazoa > Platyhelminthes > Macrostomidae > Macrostomum > Macrostomum cliftonense. The sequence goes on from CATNEM010000082.1 coordinate 5,262, forward strand.
CACGACCTGGGCGCAGGCGGGCGAACTGGGGCTGCTCTGCCCCTCGGTGCCCGAGGCATACGGCGGCGCAGGCGGCGATTTCGGCCACGAGGCGGTGATCCTGATGGAAGCCGCCCGCGCCAACCTCGCCTCCTGGGGGCACGGCATCCACCTCGGGCATCGTGGCGCATTACGTGCTGGCCTACGGGACCGAGGACCAGAGGCGGCGCTGGCTGCCGAAGATGGTCACCGGGGACCTGGTGGGCGCGCTGCCATGACCGAACCCTCGACCGGCTCGGACGTGCAGGCGATCAAGACCAAGGCGGTGAAGGACGGCAACGGCTACCGGCTGTCGGGGCAGAAGACCTTCATCACCAATGGCCAGCACGCCAACCTGATCCTCGTCGCCGCCAAGGACCGATCCCTCGGCAGGCTCCAAAGGGGTGTCGCTGGTGGCGGTCGAGACCGACGGGCCGAGGGCTTCACCCGCGGGCGCAACCTCGACAAGATCGGCTGCCACGCCGCCGATACCTCGGAACTCTTCTTCGACAACGTCGCGATCCCGCCCGAGAAACATCCTCGGAGAGGCCGAGGGTCAGGGCTTCTACCAGATGATGCAGCAGCTTCCGCAGGAAAGGCTGATCATCGGCTGCGGCGCCGTGGGCGCGATGGAGGGCGCCGTCACCCGCACCGTCGCCTACTGCAAGGAACGCGAGGCCTTCGGCGGCCCGCTGACGCAGTTCCAGAACACCCGCTTCGTTCTGGCCGAGTGCAAGACGAAGACAACGGTCGCCCGCGCCTTTCTCGACGCCTGCATCGCCGAGCACCTCGCGGGCGCCCTGACCGTCGAAAAGGCGGCCATGGCGAAATACTGGCTGACCGACACGCAGGGAGAGGTACTCGACGCATGCCTGCAACTGCATGGCGGCTACGGCTACATGATGGAATACGCGATCGGCGAAATGTGGGCCGATGCCCGGGTGCAGCGCATCTACGGCGGCACCAACGAGATCATGAAGGAACTGATTGCGCGTGGATTGTGAGGAACTGCGTGCGGGGAGAGGGCCGATTTGAGTATTTTTCCAGAGAAGAAGCAGGAAGGTCGCATATCGGGGCCCGCACTCCGGGCTGCAATCGGCCTTCCCGCCCTGCCCGTGCCGTTCAACGGGCTCGGGACTTCTCCTCTGGCGGTCATCGGCTCTCCAGCCTGTACCGCAGAAACAGGATGCGGCGATTAACCTTAACGCGCGGTTACCGGAGACAGGCTTTGTGCTTCTTCTCTGTGAAAATACTCCGCGGGGTGCGGGGGCGCGAAGCCCCCGCTCCCGCATTGACCAAAAGCGCCGACGGAAGGGATAGCGCATGACCATGAAACTCTACTGCTTCGGCGAGTCGGGGCATTCCTACAAGGCGGCGCTGGCGCTGCAGCTGGCCGGTCTGGACTGGGAGCCGGTGAAGGTCGACTTCTTCAACGGCGAGACGCGCTCCGAGGACTTCCGCCGGGACGTCAACGAGATGGGTGAATGCCCGGTGCTGGTGGACGGCGATACCCGCCTCAGCCAGTCCGGCGTCATCCAGCAGTACCTCTCCGACACCTACGGCCATTTCGGCGGCAGGGATGCCTCGGAAAAGCTGGAGGTGCTGCGCTGGGTGATCTGGGACAACCAGAAGCTCTCCGGCATGGCCGGGCCCTGCCGCTTCCTGATGAACTTCATCCCCGAGGAGAAGCGCCCCCGCCGAAGTGATCGCCTTCATGCAGGGGCGCCTGAAAAGCACCTACGGCATCCTCGACGCGCATCTGAAGGGCCGCGACTGGATCGTCGGCACGGCGCCCACCAATGCCGACCTGACCTGCTGCGGCTACCTCTACTATCCCGAGCCCTTCGGCTTCGACCGCAAGGCCTTCCCCGAGATCGACCGCTGGCTGTCGAACATCGAAGGCCTCGACGGCTGGAAACATCCCTATGACCTGATGCCCGGCTCGCCCGCCGACCGGGCCTGAGACGACAAGACCAAAGGAGTCACCCATGACCGACGCCTATATCTACGACGCCCTGCGCAGCCCGCGCGGCAAGGGCCGGAAGGACGGCAGCCTGCACGAGGTCACCTCGCTGCGGCTGTCGGCGCAGATCCTGAACGCCGTGAAGGAGCGCAACGGCCTCGAAGGCCACGCCGTCGAGGACGTGATCTGGGGCAACGTCACGCAGGTCGGCGAGCAGGGCGGCTGCCTTGCGCGCTCTGCCGTACTGGCATCCGACCTCGATGAGCGCATCCCGGGGCTGGCCATCAACCGCTTCTGCGCCTCGGGCATGGAGGCGGTGAACCTCGCCGCCAATCAGGTCCGCGGCGGCGCCGGCGATGCCTATATCGCGGGCGGGGTCGAGATGATGGGCCGCGTCGCCATGGGCTCTGACGGGGCGGCCATCGCCGTCGATCCCTCCATCGCGATGGAGCGCTATTTCGTGCCGCAGGGCATCAGCGCCGACATCATCGCCACCGAATACGGCTTCAGCCGCGGACGACGCGGACGCTCTGGGCCGTCGAAAGCCAGAAGCGCGCCGCCGCCGCTTGGGAGGACGACCGTTTCGCCCAAGTCCATCGTGACGATCCGCGACCAGAACGGCCTGCCGATCCTCGACCGCGACGAATACATGCGTCCCGGCACCGACATGCAGTCGCTTGGCGCGCTCAAGCCCTCGTTCAAGGACATGGGCGAGTCCATGGCCCGGCTTCGACAAGGTCGCGCTGATGAAGTACCCGCATCTCGAGCGGATCGAGCACATCCACCATGCCGGCAACTCCTCGGGCATCGTGGACGGTGCCGCCGCGCTGCTGATCGGCTCCAAGGCCTTTGGCGAGGCGCATGGGCTGAAGCCCCGCGCGCGCATCCGCGCCACCGCCAAGATCGGCACCGATCCGACGATCATGCTGACCGGCCCCGGTTCCGGCGACCGAGAAGATCCTCAAGGACAGCGGCATGTCCATCGGCGACATCGACCTCTTCGAGGTCAACGAGGCCTTCTCCTCCGTCGTCCTGCGCTTCATGCAGGCCTTCGACGTGGACCATTCCAAGGTCAACGTGAACGGCGGCTCCATCGCCATGGGGCACCCGCTGGGGGCGACCGGCGCGATCATCATCGGCACCCTGCTCGACGAGCTGGAGCGCAGCGGCAAGGGCACCGGCCTTGCCACGCTCTGCATCGCCAGCGGCATGGGCGCCGCCACGATCATCGAGCGCGTCTGAGCCATCTCGCGGCCCCCGGCGGGCCGCGCCGCAGAACAAGGGAAGAGACACATGACCGATTTCACCATGGAAAAGGGCGCCGACGGCGTCGCGGTGATCACGTGGGACGTCAAGGGCAAGTCGATGAACGTCATGTCGATGGAGGCATGGCCCATACTTGACAGCCTGATCGACGAGGCGCTGGCGGATGACGCCGTCAAGGGCATCGTCATCACTTCCGGCAAGGACTCGTTTGCCGGCGGGATGGACCTGAACGTGATCGCGAAGATGAAGGAAAGCGCAGGCGACGATCCGGCGCGCGGCCTCTTCGAGGGGATCATGAACGCCCATGGCATCCTGCGCAAGCTGGAGCGCGCGGGCATGGACCCAAGACCAACAAGGGCGGCAAGCCCGTCGCGGCAGCGCTTCCGGGCACCGCGCTTGGCATCGGGCTGGAGATCCCGCTCGCCTGCCACCGCATCTTTGTTGCCGACAACCCCAAGGCAAGATCGGCCTGCCCGAGATCATGGTCGGCATCTTCCCGGGCATGGGTGGCACCACCCGGCTGGTGCGCAAGATGGGCGCGATGGCGGCCTCTCCGCTGCTTCTGGAAGGCAAGCTGAACGATCCGAAAAAGGCGAAGGCAGCGGGCGTGATCGACGAGGTGGTCGAGGACCCGCTGGCGGCGGCGAAGGACTGGGTGCTGTCGGCCAAGGACGCCGACATCCTGAAGCCCTGGGACGCCAAGGGCTACAAGATGCCCGGCGGCGCGCCCCTATCACCCGGCGGGCTTCATGACCTTCGTCGGCGCCTCTGCCATGGTCAACGGCAAGACTAAGGGTGTCTATCCGGCGGCCAAGGCCCTGCTTTCGGCGGTCTACGAGGGCGCGCTAGTGCCCTTCGACACGGCGCTGAAGATCGAGGCGCGCTGGTTCACCAACGTGCTGATGAACCCCTCTTCGGGCGCCATGATCCGTTCGCTCTTCATCAACAAGGAAGCGCTGGAGAAGGGCGCGAACCGGCCCGACGTGCCGGATCAGAAGGTCCCGCAAGGTCGGCGTGCTGGGCGCGGGCATGATGGGCGCGGGCATCGCGCTGGGTCTCTGCCCAGGCCGGCATCGAGGTCGTGCTGATCGACCAGAAACAAGAGGCCGCGGATCGTGGCAAGGCCTATGCCGCCGACTACGCGGCCAAGGGTGTCTCGCGCAAGAAGATCACGCAGGACAAAGCCGACGAGATGGTCGCCCGCATCACCGCGACCACCGACTATGCCGCGCTGGCCGATGCGGACCTGATCGTCGAGGCGGTCTTCGAGGACCCCAAGATCAAGGCCGAGGTGACCAAGGCCGTGGATGCGGTGACCAACGCCGACTGCATCTTTGCCACCAATACCTCTACCCTGCCGATCACCGAGTTGGCGAAGGCCTCGAAGAACCCCGAGCAGTTCATCGGCATCCACTTCTTCTCGCCCGTCGAGAAGATGATGTTGGTCGAGATCATCCGGGGCAAGGAAACCGGCGACCGGGCCGTGGCCAAGGCGCTCGACTTCGTGCGCCAGATCCGCAAGACGCCCATCGTTGTGAACGACGCGCGCTTCTTCTACGCCAACCGCTGCATCATCCCCTACATCAACGAGGGCATCCGCATGGTGAAGGAGGGCGTTTCGCCCGCCCTGATCGAGAACGCGGCGAAGCTGGTGGGCATGCCGCTGGGTCCGCTGCAACTGGTGGACGAGACCTCCATCGACCTCGGCGCCAAGATTGCGCGGGCGACCAAGGCGGCCATGGGGGATAAGTACCCCGATGGCGAGGTCGACGAGGTGATCTTCTGGATGGAAGAGCAGGGCCGTCTGGGCCGCAAGGCAGGCAAGGGCTTCTACGACTACGACGAGAAGGGCAAGCGCACCGGCCTGTCCTCGGCCGTGGCCGAGCAGTACCCGCAGGCCGATGAGCAGCCCGACCTGATCGACGTCCAGCACCGCCTGCTCTTCGTGCAGTCGCTGGAGGCGGTGCGCGCCTTGGAGGAAGGCGTGTTGATGGACATCCGCGAGGGCGACGTGGGCGCAATCCTCGGCTGGGGCTTCGCGCCGTGGTCGGGCGGCCCGCTGTCGTGGCTGGACATGATCGGCGCGCCCTACGCGGCGGAACGCTGCGACCAGCTGACCGAAGCGCACGGCCCGCGCTTCGCCTGCCCCGAGGTACTGCGCGAGATGGCCGCGAAGAACCAGAGCTTCTACGGCCGCTTCGGCGGAGAGGGCGCGCAGGCGGCCTGAACCTGACGGCGATGAGAGAGGGGCGGTCTGCGGGCCGCCCCTTTTGCGTGCCGGGGGGCCGGTTTTTCTGCGGCTGCTTGCAATGCACGGTCGCGGCGCAAAATCCTTACGGAGCTGCGTCCGGCCATGGCCTTTCGCGTTGAATTCTCGGCTCTCGGCTCTCGGCTCTCGGCTCTCGGCTCTCGGCTCTCGGCTCTCGGCTCTCGGCTCTGAAAAGCTCCGGAACGCCACGCTCGCGTCAAGAACTCCCCGCACCACCTGCGAGGAGCCGCGCCAGCGACGGGCCGTGGTTCGGCGAACCGTGGTCTCTGGAAGGCAGTTTATCCCTGCCAAACCTGTCCGACCCCGTCAGGTCGGACAGGCATCAGCCAAATCGCCGGGCCAGGGGGCGGCCCGGCGATGGCGCGGCGGCCTGCGGCCTTGATTCCGCGCGAGGTTAACTACAGCAGATCGAGGCGGTGAAAAGACCCGGAGCCTTACAAAGTGCTACACCGTACGTGACCCGAAGCGTCTGAACATGGCGCGGATGCCTGCAGCTTGGGTTCCGCGCGGGGTGGTGGATCGGGCCGAAGGGTGCGAGGGGCTGCCGCTAGACTGTGCGGACCGGTTTCGGTTTCTAAGAGAAGTGGAGGCTCTGGGATGGGCGGTGTGCCCGCGCTGTGCGCGTGCGGATCTCCGTGCGCAGAGACGCGCGGGGCCAGCGCTCCTTCCGTCATCCTGTAACCGGACCGAAAGCCCCCGCCCTACCCTTTCCAGCCGAAGAGCCGCTCCGCCTCTGCGTCCGTGTAGCGCCCGAGGCGCACGTCCTCGGCGACCAGCGCCGGGTCGCGCTCGGACGCGGGGCCGTAGCCGCCGCCGCCCGGCGTCCGGACGCGCACGCGGTCGCCCGCCGTCAGCGCGATGTCCTGCGCCTTGGACAGATGCTCCGGCACGAAGGTCTCGCCATCCACCGTCACCGCGACCCGGTTCACACCGCCGTCCGCACCGCCCAGAGCGCCCTGCGGGCCAAAGCGCCCATGGTCCATGACGAAGCTCGCCCACGCGGTGCCCTTCAGGATCTCGACCTCGTAGTCGAGCCCGAACCCGCCGCGATGCCGCCCGGCCCCGCCAGACCCCTCGTGCAGGGCGTAGCGATGGTAGAGCACGGGGAACTGCTGCTCCATGATCTCGACCGGGGGCGCCTTCGAGATCCCGATGGTCGAACAGCCGTTGGCGATCCCGTCCCCCGCGGCAGAGCCGCCATAGCCGCCACCGGAGATCTGGTACATCACGTAGCTGCGGCCCTCTTCCGGGACCTCGCCCCCCAGCGCGAAATTGCCCGAGGTCCCCGCCGGAGAGGCCGTGACCACCTCTGGCAGCGGACCCGCCAGCGCGGCAAAGACCGCCTCGGCGATGCGCTGGCTGACCTCTGCCGCGCAGCCCGAGACCGGGCGCGGGTAGCGGGCGTCGAGGAAGGTGCCCTCGGGGCGGATGATGCGCAGCGGCTCGAAGGCGCCCGCGCTGATCGGCACATCGGGGAAGATGTGGCGCATGGCGAGGTAGACCGAGGACTGCGTGGTGGCCCAGACCGAATTCATCGGCCCCCGGCAGGGCGGCGAGGACCCGGCGAAGTCGAAGGTCAGCCCGTCGGCATCCGCCGTCACGGTCAACCGAATCTCCAGCGGTTCGTTCACCACGCCGTCGCTGTCGACATAGGCGCAGGCGGTGTAGGTGCCCGGCGGGATCTGCGTGACGTTGGCGCGCATCTGCTGGGCCGCGCGGGCGCGCAATTCGGCGATGGCGGCGCGGACGGTGTCGTCGCCGTATCGGTCGAGCAGGCGGAAGAGCCGCGCCTGCCCGACATAAAGTGCCGCCGCCTGCGCCTTGACGTCGCCAATGCGCTGGTCGGCCACGCGGATGTTGGAGCAGATGATCGAATAGATCTCTGCATCCATCTCGCCTTCCTTGAACAGGCGCACGGGCGGCAGGCGCAGACCCTCCTGTTCGACCGCCGTGGCGGAGGCGGAAAAGCCGCCGGGCACCGCGCCGCCGGTGTCGGGCCAGTGGCCGGTGTTCGACAGCCAGCAGAAGATCTGCCCGTCGCGGTAGACCGGCATAGCGAAGCGCACGTCCATCAGGTGCGTGCCGCCGAGGTAGGGATCGTTGACGATGTAGATGTCGCCGGGCTTGGGGGCCGCGACCTTGCCGGACGCGATCATCTCGATCAGCGTGCGGGTCGAGAACTGCATGGTGCCCACGAAGACCGGCAGGCCCTGAGAGCCCTGCGCGATCAGGCTGCCGTCCACGGCGGAGTAGATCCCGTCCGAGCGGTCGTTGGCCTCTGCGATGACCGGAGAGAAGGCGGCGCGGGAAAAGCTCAGGTCCATCTCGTCGCAGACCTGTTGCAGGCCGGACTGGATGACGGTCAGGGTGATCGGGTCGACCGTGGTCTCGGTCATCTCGGGCCTCCGAGGATGAGGGTGGCAAGGTGGTGAAGGACACCGAAGTCGGTGGCGGTGCCCCGGCTCATGCCCGTCCCCCCACCGTCACGATCAGGTTTCCGTCGGCGTCCTGCGTGGCGCTGTCGCCGGGTTCCATCACCAACGTGCAATCCATCTGCTCGACGATCGCGGCGCCTTCCAGCGTGGCGTCGGCGGGCAGGCAGTCGCGCCAGTAGACGGGCGTGTCCTGCCAGTCGTCGAAGAAGACGGGCCGCGTGCCCGTCCGCGCCTCGGCCAGCGTCGCCTTCCGGGCGGCGGCGTCGATCAGCAGCGAGAGGTCGATCTCGGGGCGGCGGCCGATCACCGAGGTGTTGACGTTGACCAGCGCGGGGCGGATCTCTGGCAGGGTAACCTGGAAGCGGCGGGTAGTAAGCCTCTTCAAAGAGGCTTTGCAGCGCCTCGCGGCTGGGTTCCGCATCCGGCAGATGGACGCGCAAGAGGTGCGTCTGGCCGATGAACTGCATGTCGACCGAGTGCATGACGCGGGTCTCGGCAATCTCCACGCGCTCGCGCGCGATGGCGGCCTCTCCGTCCTCGCGCTGTTTCGCGATGGCTGCGTGGACCTCTGCCATGTCGCAGGCATCCAAGGGGCGGTTCACCGTCTGCACGAAGTCGTGCCGCAGGTCGGCCACCACGCAGCCCAGCGCGTTGGTGATGCCGGGGCGTGCGGGCACCAGCACACGCGGCACGCCCAGTTCGCGGGCGATGGCAGCAGGCGTGCAGCGGCCCGGCCCCGCCGAAGGCGAAAAGCGCGAAGTCGCGCGGGTCCTCGCCCAGCGAGATCGAGACCATGCGCACCGCGTCGGCATCTTGGCCGTGGCGATGCGCAGCACCGCAGAGGCGGCGGCGACCGCGTCCAGCCCGAGGGGCGCGCCCAGTTGGTCCGCAAAGGCCGCGCGGATCGTGTCGATGGAGACGCCCCCCGCCAGCGTGTTCAGCTTGGCCGGGTCCATGCGGCCCAAAAGCATGTTGGCGTCCGAGATGGTGGGCAGCGTGCCACCCTTGCCGTAGCAGATCGGCCCCGGGGTCGAGCCCGCGCTGTCCGGCCCCACCTGCAAGAGCCCCGCCGCATTGACCCGCGCGATGGAGCCGCCGCCCGCCCCCACCGTGCGCACGTCCACCATGGGGACGTGGATCGGCATGGCGTATTCGATCTCGATCTCGTGGCTGACCGCCGGGTCAGCGCCCCCGGATCATCGCCACATCGGTCGAGGTGCCGCCCATATCGTAGGTCAGAAGGTCCGGGATGCCCGCGCGGCGCCCGGTGTAGGCTGCCGCCATGGACGCCCGAGGCGGGGCCGGACATGACCGTCTTGGCCGCCTCTTCCGCCACGATGCGGGCCGAGACCATGCCCGCCGTTGCCGTTCATCACCAGAAGGTCGCGCTGGTAGCCCCGGTCCGCAAGCCGGTCTGCCAGACGCTCGACGTATCGCCGCAGCAGCGGTTGCACCGAGGCGTTGACCGCCGCCGTCACGCCACGCTCGAACTCGCGGCTTTCGGACAGAAGCGCAGAGCCGAGGGTCACGTTGCCGTTGGGCCAGACTTCGCGCGCGATCTCTCCGGCGCGGCGCTCGTGGGCGGGGTTGGCGTAGCTGTGCAGGAAGTGGATGACCAGCGCCTCGCAGCCTTCGTTGGCGAGATGTGTCAGCGCCGCGCGCAGGGCGTCCTCGTCGAGCGGATGGTAGACGGAGCCGTCCGCCAGCATGCGCTCGGGCACCTCCAAACGCAGGTCGCGGGGGATCAGCGGGCGGAACTGCCCCTTCATGCCGTAGGCCTGCGGGCTGGGTGCGGCGGCCCAGCTCCAGCACGTCGCGGAAGCCATGGGTTGTGATCAGCCCGGTCTTGCAGAGGCGGCGTTCCAGCACGGCATTGGTGGTGGTCGTGGTGCCGTGGACGATCAGGTCGAGTGCGGCGGCATCCACCCCGGCGGCATCCAGCGCGCCCAGCACGCCGTCCGCCTGATTGTCCAGCGTCGTGGGCACCTTGGCGAGGCGCACGCGCCCCGCGCGGCTGTCGTAATGCACGAGGTCGGTGAAGGTGCCACCCACGTCGATCCCGGCAAAGCTGCCGGTGAGGTCGGGTCTGTCGGTCATGCGTCTTGGGTCCTTGCGGCGGTCGGTGCAGGGCAAAAGCCTCGGGGCGTCGCGCACGGCTGGGTGGTTTCGGTCATGCGCGGCCTTTCGGTCTTGAAGTCGTCGCGGCGCGGCAAGCCTCCGGCTGTCCGGTCAAGGCAGAGGCTCATTCCGCGGCCTTCCCGGCGGCGAGGATCGCCGCGCGGACCTTGTCGGGCGTCGCCGGCAGGTGGTGGACCCGCGCGCCGCAGGCGTCGGCGATGGCGTTTAGGATCGCGGGCGCGGTCGGGATCAGGCAGTGCTCGCCCAACCCCTTGGCGCCATAGGGGCCGTGAGCGTCGCCGGTCTCCACGATCAGGGTCTCGACCGGGGGGACGTCTCCGAAGGTGGGGATGAGGTAGTCGTGCAGGTTCTCGGTGCGGCCCGGCAGGAATTCCTCCATCAACGCCAGCCCGATGCCCTGCGCGATGCCGCCCTCGACCTGCCCTTCGACCAGAAGCGGGTTGATCGCCTTTCCGACATCGTGCGCGGCAGTGAACTTCAGCAGCCGCACGGTGCCGAGCGCCATGTCCACCTCAAGCTCCACCATCTGCGCGGTGGTTCCGAAGACCGCATAGGGCGCCCCCTGCCCGTTCTCGTCCAGCGGCAGGGTCGGCGGATCGTAGGTCTCCACGGCTTCGAGCGCGTAGCCCTCGGCCTCCGGCAGGGCGATGCGGCGGGTTTCGCCCGCGTCGGTGACACTCAGCCCCGCGCCGCAGGTAAGCACGGCCTCCGGCCCGGCATTGGCGAAGCGCAGGATCTGCGCGCGCAAGGATTCGCCCGCCAGACGCGCGGCATTGCCGGTGACGAAGGTCTGGCGGCTGGCCGAGGTCTTGCCCGCGTCGGGCGTCACGTCGGTGTCGGGACCCACCAGCGTGACGGCAGAGGCGGGCACCCCCAGCGCATGGGCGAAGATCTGGGTGATCACGGTGTTGGAGCCCTGCCCGATGTCCACCGCGCCCTGATGCAGCACGACCTCTCCGGCTGGGGTGACGCCCGCCCGGATGGTAGAGGGGTTCGACATCGAGGTGTTGCCGCAGCCGTACCAGCCGCCCGCTACGCCGATCCCGCGACGCTTCGTGCCTGCGGCGGCGTTGAAGGCCGCGCGCGCGCGGCCTTTGCCCGCTCCCACGCGGGCGTCAGCGCGTCGAGGCAGTCGGCGATGCCCCATGCCCTCGTCGAAAACCTGCCCGGTGACGGTGGGATCGCCGTTGCGCAGGCAGTTTCAGGCGGCGGAACGCCAGCCGGTCCATGCCCAACCGCTCGGCCAGAAGGTCGAAGAGCTGCTCCTGCGCGACGGCGCTTTGCGGCACGCCGAAGCCGCGGAAGGCGCCGGAGGGAGCGCAATTCGTATGCACGCCAACGCTGTTCGCACGGTAGTCCGGCACGCGGTAGGGACCGGAGGCATGGATCGGCACGCGGTTCGCCACGGTCGGCCCCCAGCTGGCATAGGCGCCGGTGTTGAAGGTGCCGTCGAAGCGCCATGGCGGTGAGGCGGCCCTGAGCGTCGGTGCCGATCTCCATCTCGATCTCGGAGGGATGGCGCTTTGTCGAGGAGGCGATGCTCTCGGCCCGCGTATAGGCCAGCCGCACCGGCCGGTTCAGGCGCCACGCGGCCAGCGCCACGTAGGGCTGCGCGGTGAGGTCGAGCTTGGAGCCGAAGCCGCCGCCGGTCGCGGTGGGCAGGATGCGCACCGCCTCGGGGGCGAGGCCAAGGATGCCCGCCAGACCGTCGCGGTTCATGTAGGGCGCCTGCGTGGAGCACTGGATCTCGATCCGGTCGCCCACGCGGCGGGCGACGGCTGCCTCGGGCTTCGATATAGGCGTGTTCGATGAAGCCGGTGGAAAAAGCGACCCGAGACCCGGTGCGCGGCCTGCGCCATGGCGGCATCGGCGTCGCCCTTGGCGACCCGGCCCCGGCACATGACGTTGGCCGCGCGGGTCGGGTGCAGCGGGTCGGCTGTTTCGGCGCCCGAAGGGGTCAGGATGGCGGGGAGCGCCTCCCACGTGACCGGAAAGGCGGGCATCCGAGCCAAGGCCTCGGTGCTGCCCACGACCGCGGCCACGGCCTCTCCCTTGAAGCGCGACTCGCCCTCGGCGAAGACCGGCTGGTCCTCGAAGCCGGGGATGACGCCGAAGAGGTTGCGGCCCGGGGACGTCCGCAGCGGTCAGCACGAGGTCCAGCCCGGCCCTCGGCCTGCCATGCCGTCAGGTCGCCGAAGGAGAAGCGCGCGCGGTGATGCGGCGAACGGATCACCCGCAGGACAAGCGCGTCGGCGGGGGCGACGTCGTCTCCGAACCGCTCGGTGCCCGCGACCTTGGGCCAGCCGTCGAGTCGCGCGATGGCGGCGCCGATGCCCTCCATGGCAGGCGTCGAGCCGCCGGGGGCGCTGCTGCCAGTGGCGGTGAGTCCGCTGTGGCCAGTGGCCGCGAACCCGCTGTGGCTGCCGTAGCTTGCCTGCTCCGCCGTCTGGGCTTCGCTGGCCCCGGCTCCTCTGATCTTGGCGGTGGTATCGCCGGACGCCGCACCTTCGGCAGGGCTGTCATTGCTCGGCCCATCCGCGCCGTCGCGCTCCGTGACAGCCGGCGACCCTGCGCCCGCCTCGGCGCCCTGCCCTGCGCCGCCGGGCAGCGCACCGCCCGCATCCAGAACCGCCGCGATGATCTTGCGGTAGCCCGTGCAGCGGCAGAGCACGCCGCCCAGCGCGTCCTTGACGCCCTCGTCGGTCAGCGGCGCGCCCGAGCGCAAAAAGCGCCACGGCAGAGACCATCATCCCCGGCGTGCAGATCCCGCATTGCGCCGCCTGATGGCGCTGGAAGGCCTGCGCCAGTCGCAGCGCATCCGGGTCCTCGGCGACCAGTCCCGCCTGCGTCTCGACCGTCCGGCCTGCCACCTGCCCCGCCGCCATCAGGCAGGCGCAGACCGGCGCGCCGTCCACCAGCACGGTGCAGGCGCCGCAGTCGCCCGACGTTGCAGCCGACCTTTGACGTCGCGGGCGCCCGCCGCCTCGCGCAGCGCCTCGGAGAGGCGGGTCGTCAGTGCCACCGGCAGCGCCACGCCAGCGCCGTTCAGAGTGAAGGAGACCGCACCGTTGGGGTATCAAGCGACATGGGCCGGCTCCGTGGCTTGGGTCAGGGTACGCGCGATCAACGAGCGCACCGCGTCGGCGCGGTAGGCGGCAGAGGCGCGCACGTCGTCGATGGGGGTCAGGGCCGAGAGGTCGGCCCGCGCGACGATTGCCTCGATCTCGGGGGGCCGCGCGCCGCTCAGCGCCTCTTCCAAAGCGCCCAGCCGACGCGCCACCGGAGAACAGGCGCCGACCGCGATCGCCGCCTCCGCGATGCGGCCCGCGTCCAGCGCCACCCGCGCGGCCACCATGGCGATGGAGATCACGAGGTAGCGCCGCGCGCCGAGCTTCAGGAAGGCGCCCTGCCCCCGCACCTCGGGCAGGTGCAGGGCGGTCAGCAATTCTCCGGGGGACA